>BNST01000929.1:0-296209 GCA_019650275.1 Xylocarpus granatum
GTCACACTCGACGTGGAAGTCTGTGGATGATTCATCATCGTCATCTTCCATCTTCTTCACAAGTTGTTCAAATATTTTTTCATAAATTTTTTTTCTTATGAAATCCTAAACCCTAAGTCTTCTAATTGGGCTTCATATGATCGTAGAGCAATTTTTTACTTATCAACAAAAGAAGCTTTGTGTTTACTTAATCATTAAGAAACAACTTTTTTTCACCGAAACGTAATTTAGCTTCCTATCATCTAGAAACATCTTTTAGCTTGTCATGAACAGAAGCATTCTGTTTGCTTAATCGTTAAGTAACTTTTCTTTTTCCACCGAAACGTAATTTGGCTTCTCGTAATCATGAAGCATTTTTTAACTTGTCATCCAAACAAGCTTTCTGTTTATTTAACCATTAAGTAACCTTTTTTTTCACGAAAGTTACATTACGTCTTGTAATGATGAAACATCTATGTGAGAACTGGTGTCCCCCACTTTGAATGGTTTCGGTTTGAGCTATTATTATGATCTAAATAATTAGAAACTAAAAGGATAATCGTCGGTAAATGGGTCATACTCGACGTGGAAGTCTGTGGATGATTCTGCATCACCGTCTTCCATCTTCTCTACATGTTCCTCAAATATTTTTTCATAAATTTTTTTCCTTACGAAACCCTAAACCGTAAAACCTAAAAACATTAAACCCGAAAAAGCCTAAACGTTAAACCCTAAACCCTAAAACCCTAAACCTTAAACCTCAAGTCTTCTGATTTGGCTTCACATGATCATAGAGCAATTTTTGAGTTGTCATCGAGAAGCTTTGTGTTAACTTAATCATTAAGCAACTTCTTTTTTCCACCGAAACGTAATTTAGCTTCTTATAATCTTGAAACATCTTTTAAGTTATCATTAAAACAAGCTTAGTCTTTACTTAACCATTAAGTAACCTTTTTTTTGGGCCGAAAGTTACATTACCTTTTATAATGATGAAACATATTTGTGTGGCCGAGTCTCTCCTACTTTGAATAGTTTCTGTTTTAGCAATGATTATGATATAAATAATTATTACCTAAAATGATCATCACTGGTGTGCGGGTCACACTCGACGTGGAAGTCTGTGGATGATTCATCATCGTCATCTTCCATCTTCTTCACAAGTTGTTCAAATATTTTCTAATAAATTTTTTTTCTTATGAAATCCTAAACCCTAAGCCTTCTAATTTGGGCTTCATATGATCGTAGAGCAATTTTTTACTTATCAACAAAAGAAGCTTTGTGTTTACTTAATCATTAAGAAACAACTTTTTTTCACCGAAACGTAATTTAGCTTCCTATCATCTAGAAACATCTTTTAGCTTGTCATGAACAGAAGCATTCTGTTTGCTTAATCGTTAAGTAACTTTTTTTTTCCACCGAAACGTAATTTGGCTTCTCGTAATCATGAAGCATTTTTTAACTTGTCATCCAAACAAGCTTTCTGTTTATTTAACCATTAAGTAACCTTTTTTTTCACGAAAGTTACATTACGTCTTGTAATGATGAAACATCTATGTGAGAACTGGTGTCCCCCACTTTGAATGGTTTCGGTTTGAGCTATTATTATGATCTAAATAATTAGAAACCAAAAGGATAATCGCCGGTAAATGGGTCATACTCGACGTGGAAGTCTGTGGATGATTCTGCATCACCGTCTTCCATCTTCTCTACATGTTCCTCAAATATTTTTTCATAAATTTTTTTCCTTACGAAACCCTAAACCGTAAACACTAAAAACCCTAAACCCGAAAAAGCCTAAACGTTAAACCCTAAACCCTAAAACCCTAAACCTTAAACCTCAAGTCTTTCTGATTTGGCTTCACATGATCATAGAGCAATTTTTGAGTTGTCATCGAGAAGCTTTGTGTTAACTTAATCATTAAGCAACTTCTTTTTTCCACCGAAACGTAATTTAGCTTCTTATAATCTTGAAACATCTTTTAAGTTATCATTAAAACAAGCTTAGTCTTTACTTAACCATTAAGTAACATTTTTTTTGGGCCGAAAGTTACATTACCTTTTGTAATGATGAAACATATTTGTGTGGCCGAGTCTCTCCTACTTTGAATAGTTTCTGTTTTAGCAATGATTATGATATAAATAATTATTACCTAAAATGATCATCACTGGTGTACGGGTCACACTCGACGTGGAAGTCTGTGGATGATTCATCATCGTCATCTTCCATCTTCTTCACAAGTTGTTCAAATATTTTTTCATAAATTTTTTTTCTTATGAAATCCTAAACCCTAAGCTCTTCTAATTGGGCTTCATATGATCGTAGAGCAATTTTTTACTTATCAACAAAAGAAGCTTTGTGTTTACTTAATCATTAAGAAACAACTTTTTTTCACCGAAACGTAATTTAGCTTCCTATCATCTAGAAACATCTTTTAGCTTGTCATGAACAGAAGCATTCTGTTTGCTTAATCGTTAAGTAACTTTTCTTTTTCCACCGAAACGTAATTTGGCTTCTCGTAATCATGAAGCATTTTTTAATTTGACATCCAAACAAGCTTTCTGTTTCTTTAACCATTAAGTAACCTTTTTTTTCACGAAAGTTACATTACGTCTTGTAATGATGAAACATCTATGTGAGAACTGGTGTCCCCCACTTTGAATGGTTTTGGTTTGAGCTATTATTATGATCTAAATAATTAGAAACTAAAAGGATAATCGCCGGTAAATGGGTCATACTCGACGTGGAAGTCAATGGATGATTCTGCATCACCGTCTTCCATCTTCTCTACATGTTCCTCAAATATTTTTTCATAAATTTTTTTCCTTACGAAACCCTAAACCGTAAACACTAAAAACCCTAAACCCAAAAAATCCTAAGCGTTAAACCCAAAACCTTAAACCTCACGTCTTCTGATTTGGCTTCACATGATCATAGAGCAATTTTTGAGCTGTCATCGAGAAGCTTTGTGTTGACTTAATCATTAAGCAACTTCTTTTTTCCACCGAAATGTAATTTAGCTTCTTATAATCTTGAAGAATCTTTTAAGTTATCATTAAAACAAGCTTAGTGTTTACTTAACCATTAAGTAACCTTTTTTTTGGGCCGAAAGTTACATTACCTTTTCTAATGATGAAACATATTTGTGTGGCCGAGTCTCTCCTACTTTGAATAGTTTCTGTTTTAGCAATGATTATATATAAATAATTATTACCTAAAATGATCATCACTGGTGTGCGGGTCACACTCGACGTGGAAGTCTGTGGATGATTCATCATCGTCATCTTCCATCTTCTTCACAAGTTGTTCAAATATTTTCTAATAAATTTTTTTTCTTATGAAATCCTAAACCCTAAGTCTTTTAATTGGGCTTCATATGATCGTAGAGCAATTTTTTACTTATCAACAAAAGAAGCTTTGTGTTTACTTAATCATTAAGAAACAACTTTTTTTCACCGAAACGTAATTTAGCTTCCTATCATCTAGAAACATCTTTTAGCTTGTCATGAACAGAAGCATTCTGTTTGCTTAATCGTTAAGTAACTTTTCCTTTTCCACCGAAACGTAATTTGGCTTCTCGTAATCATGAAGCATTTTTTAATTTGTCATCCAAACAAGCTTTCTGTTTATTTAACCATTAAGCAACCTTTTTTTTTCACGAAAGTTACATTACGTCTTGTAATGATGAAACATCTATGTGAGAACTGGTGTCCCCCACTTTGAATGGTTTCGGTTTGAGCTATTATTATGATCTAAATAATTAGAAACTAAAAGGATAATCGCCGGTAAATGGGTCATACTCGACGTGGAAGTCTGTGGATGATTCTGCATCACCGTCTTCCATCTTCTCTACATGTTCCTCAAATATTTTTCATAAATTTTTTTCCTTACGAAACCCTAAACAGTAAACACTAAAAACCCTAAACCCAAAAAGCCTAAACGTTAAACCCTAAACCCTAAACCCTAAACCTTAAACCTCAAGTCTTCTGATTTGGCTTCACATGATCATAGAGCAATTTTTGAGCTGTCATCGAGAAGCTTTGTGTTAACTTAATCATTAAGCAACTTCTTTTTTCCACCGAAACGTAATTTAGCTTCTTATAATCTTGAAACATCTTTTAAGTTATCATTAAAACAAGCTTAGTGTTTACTTAACCATTAAGTAACCTTTTTTTTGGGCCGAAAGTTACATTACCTTTTGTAATGATGAAACATATTTGTGAGGCCGAGTCTCTCCTACTTTGAATAGTTTCTGTTTTAGCAATGATTATGATATAAATAATTATTATCTAAAATGATCATCACTGGTGTATGGGTCACACTCGACGTGGAAGTCTGTGGATGATTCATCATCGTCATCTTCCATCTTCTTCACAAGTTGTTCAAATATTTTTTCATAAATTTTTTTTCTTATGAAATCCTAAACCCTAAGTCTTCTAATTGGGCTTCATATGATCGTAGAGCAATTTTTTACTTATCAACAAAAGAAGCTTTGTGCTTACTTAGTCATTAAGAAATAATTTTTTTCACCGAAAACGTAATTTAGCTTCCTATCATTTAGAAACATCTTTTAGCTTGTCATGAACAGAAGCATTCTGTTTGCTTAATCGTTAAGTAACTTTTCTTTTTCCACCGAGACGTAATTTGGCTTCTCGTAATCATGAAGCATTTTTTAATTTGTCATCCAAACAAGCTTTCTGTTTCTTTAACCATTAAGTAACCTTTTTTTTCACGAAAGTTACATTACGTCTTGTAATGATGAAACATCTATGTGAGAACTGGTGTCCCCCACTTTGAATGGTTTCGGTTTGAGCTATTATTATGATCTAAACAATTAGAAACTAAAAGGATATCGCCGGTAAATGGGTCATACTCGACGTGGAAGTCTGTGGATGATTCTGCATCACCGTCTTCCATCTTCTCTACATGTTCCTCAAATATTTTTTCATAATTTTTTTCCTTACGAAATCCTAAACCGTAAACAATAAAAGCCCTCAACCCAAAAAAGGCTAAACGTCAAACCCTAAACCCTAAAACCCTAAACCTTAAACCTCAAGTCCTCTGATTTGGCTTCACATGATCATAGAGCAATTTTTGAGCTGTCATCGAGAAGCTTTGTGTTATTATGATCTAACCATCGAGAAACATCTATGTGAGAACTGGTGTCCCCCACTTTGAATGGTTTCGGTTTGAGCTATTATTATGATCTAAATAATTAGAAACTAAAAGGATCATTGCCGGTAAATGGATCATGCTCGACGTGGAAGTCCGTGGATGATTCTGCATCACCGTCTTCCATCTTCTCTACAAGTTACTCAAATATTTTCTAATGACTTTTTTCCTTACGAAACCCTAAACCGTAAACACTAAAAACCCTAAACCCAAAAAACCCTAAACGTTAAACCCTAAACTCTAAAACCCTAAACCTTAAACCTCAAGCCTTCTAATTTGGGCTTCACATGATCATAGAGCAATTTTTGAGTTGTCATCGAAGAAGCTTTGTGTTAACTTAATCATTAAGCAACTTCTTTTTTCCGCCGAAACGTAATTTAGCTTCTTATAATCTTGAAGCATCTTTTAAGTTATCATTAAAAGAAGCTTAGTGTTTACTTAACCATTAAGTAACCTTTTTTTTGGGCCGAAAGTTACATTACCTTTTGTAATGATGAAACATATTTGTGAGGCCGAGTCTCTCCTACTTTGAATAGTTTCTGTTTTAGCAATGATTATGATATAAATAATTATTACCTAAAATGATCATCACTGGTGTACGGTCACACTCGACGTGGAAGTCTGTGGATGATTCATCATCGTCATCTTCCATCTTCTTCACAAGTTGTTCAAATATTTTTTCATAAATTTTTTTTCTTATGAAATCCTAAACCCTAAGCCTTCTAATTGGGCTTCATATGATCGTAGAGCAATTTTTTACTTATCAACAAAAGAAGCTTTGTGTTTACTTAATCATTAAGAAAGAACTTTTTTTCACCGAAACGTAATTTAGCTTCCTATAATCTAGAAACATCTTTTAGCTTGTCATGAACAGAAGCATTCTGTTTGCTTAATCGTTAAGTAACTTTTCTTTTTCCACCGAAACGTAATTTGGCTTCTCGTAATCATGAAGCATTTTTTATTTGTCATCCAAACAAGCTTTCTGTTTATTTAACCATTAAGTAACCTTTTTTTTCACGAAAGTTACATTACGTCTTGTAATGATGAAACATCTATGTGAGAACTGGTGTCCCCCACTTTGAATGGTTTCGGTTTGAGCTATTATTATGATCTAAATAATTAGAAACTAAAAGGATAATCGCCGGTAAATGGGTCATACTCGACGTGGAAGTCTGTGGATGATTCTGCATCACCGTCTTCCATCTTCTCTACAAGTTCCTCAAATATTTTTTCATAAATTTTTTTCCTTACGAAACCCTAAACCGTAAACACTAAAAACCCTAAACCCAAAAAACCCTAAACGTTAAACCTAAACCCTAAAACCCTAAACCTTAAACCTCAAGTCTTCTAATTTGGCTTCACATGATCATAGAGCAATTTTTGAGCTGTCATCGAGAAGCTTTGTGTTAACTTAATCATTAAGCAACTTCTTTTTTCCACCGAAACGTAATTTAGCTTCTTATAATCTTGAAACATCTTTTAAGTTATCATTAAAACAAGCTTAGTGTTTACTTAACCATTAAGTAACTTTTTTTTGGGCCGAAAGTTACATTACCTTTTGTAATGATGAAACATATTTGTGAGGCCGAGTCTCTCCTACTTTGAATAGTTTCTGTTTTAGCAATGATTATGATATAAATAATTATTACCTAAAATGATCATCACTGGTGTACGGGTCACACTCGACGTGGAAGTCTGTGGATGATTCATCATCGTCATCTTCCATCTTCTTCACAAGTTGTTCAAATATTTTTTCATAAATTTTTTTTCTTATGAAATCCTAAACCCTAAGCCTTCTAATTGGGCTTCATATGATCGTAGAGCAATTTTTTACTTATCAACAAAAGAAGCTTTGTGTTTACTTAATCATTAAGAAACAACTTTTTTTCACCGAAACGTAATTTAGCTTCCTATCATCTAGAAACATCTTTTAACTTGTCATTAAACAGAAGCATTCTGTTTGCTTAATCGTTAAGTAACTTTTCTTTTTCCACCGAAACGTAATTTGGCTTCTCGTAATCATGAAGCATTTTTTAACTTGTCATCCAAACAAGCTTTCTGTTTATTTAACCATTAAGTAACCTTTTTTTTTCACGAAAGTTACATTACGTCTTGTAATGATGAAACATCTATGTGAGAACTGGTGTCCCCCACTTTGAATGGTTTCGGTTTGAGCTATTATTATGATCTAAATAATTAGAAACTAAAAGGATAATCGCCGGTAAATGGGTCATACTCGACGTGGAAGTCTGTGGATGATTCTGCATCACCGTCTTCCATCTTCTCTACATGTTCCTCAAATATTTTTTCATAAATTTTTTTCCTTACGAAACCCTAAACCGTAAACACTAAAAACCCTAAACCCAAAAAACCCTAAACGTTAAACCCTAAACCCTAAAACCCTAAACCTTAAACCTCAAGTCTTCTGATTTGGCTTCACATGATCATAGAGCAATTTTTGAGCTGTCATCGAGAAGCTTTGTGTTAACTTAATCATTAAGCAACTTCTTTTTTCCACCGAAACGTAATTTAGCTTCTTATAATCTTGAAACATCTTTTAAGTTATCATTAAAACAAGCTTAGTGTTTACTTAACCATTAAGTAACCTTTTTTTGGGCCGAAAGTTACATTACCTTTTGTAATGATGAAACATATTTGTGTGGCCGAGTCTCTCCTACTTTGAATAGTTTCTGTTTTAGCAATGATTATGATATAAATAATTATTACCTAAAATGATCATCACTGGTGTACGGGTCACACTCGACGTGGAAGTCTGTGGATGATTCATCATCGTCATCTTCCATCTTCTTCACAAGTTGTTCAAATATTTTTTCATAAATTTTTTTTCTTATGAAATCCTAAACCCTAAGCCTTCTAATTGGGCTTCATATGATCGTAGAGTAATTTTTTACTTATCAACAAAAGAAGCTTTGTGTTTACTTAAACCCTCTAACCCTAAACCTAAACCCTATACCCTAATACCCTAAATACCCTAAACCCTAACCTTAAACCCTAACCCCTAAACCCTAACCCCTAAATCCTAATCCCTAAATCCTAAACCCTTAGATTTAATATGGTTATGATATTAATATATTATTCTAATGTCTCTTTTAATATTTGCCCTCATAAAAAAATAGTCATTTATGGGTAAATACAATTTTTCATTTAAATTAAGGCAGTATAGTGCTGTATTTTTTCATCTCACTCCAAAGGGGATGAATTTGTTAGTGGAAATTGGTGGCTCGACTTTGACGCCTTGTTGGATGGTTGAAGAACTTTCACTCCAAATTCTTTAATGCCTTGTCATATCTGAACAGGACGAGACGCAACGGCACTCAGCAAAGCACGTAAGCCGTTGAATCCGAGATTTCTTCAAGTAAAAGATATCAGAAATGGTGCTAACAAGAGAAAAGAACATTAACAATCATAAAATACTTTGTATTCGTATATTGATTATCTTTGCGGCTTCACAAGAGACTGGAGAAACTTGACCGCCACTCAAGTTAACATGCACCATTTGAGCTCTATAGATTTCGTGCCAAACAATTGTATCTTCTGTGCTGTACATGTACATGTGTGTGCAAAGAAGGGAGTAGTTTGTTCCGGTACTCGTGCTTCTTCCTTCAATTTGTTGTAGCCCGGAATCCTTTTATAAAATCATGGGCATCGGTCATTTTCTTTTTACCTTTTTTTTTCTTTTTGGAATTGCTATGTAGATTGTTGAAAAGTGTCTTAGTTTGCTAGGATTTTGCTTAAATCTTATCTTTGATTTTAGGCTTATCATTATCTTTGATTTAGGCTTATCATAATCTTTAATTTAGGTTTATCACTTATCTTTTGATATGTTTCAACTCTATATAAAGAACAATACAATGAAAAAAAATAGTGAGAGAGACTTTCAGAAAATAATTGCTCTCTCCCACTCTTTCTTTTTTTTCTTTGCCAGTTCATATTACTTTGTTCTTGTGCTAAACAACAACAGATTGGTATCAGAGCCTATTTGTTCTTGAGGGATTTGTGCGTTGAGTGAATCCAAACACAAACCAAAAACACAATAACCACCCAGAAGAGATGGAAACTGAAACAATGTTCTCTCATGTTACACCACCAATTTTTGATGGTGATAACTATCAAGTTTGGGCTATTAGAATGACGGTCCATCTTAAAGCATTAGACCTTTGGGAAGCTATAGAGGAAGATTATGATATTCCTCCATTGCCGGAGAATCCTACTATGACTCAACTCAAGGTCTACAAAGAGAGGAAGACTAAGAAGTCCAAAGCTAAAGCATGTTTATTCTCTACTGTTTCAAGCACTATATTTACAAGGATCATGAGCTTGGAGTCAGCAAAGGATATATGGGACTACCTCAAGAAGGAATACCAAGGCAACGAAAGAACCAAAAATATGCAGGTACTCAATTTGATTAGAGAGTTTGAAATGTTAAAAATGAAGGAGACAGAAAACATCAAAGACTACTCTAACAAGTTGTTGGGTATAGTGAATAAGATAAGGTTGCTTGGTAAGCATTTTTCTGACGAACGAATTGTGCAAAAAATTCTCGTAACTTTGCCTGAAAAGTACGAGTCTAAAATTTCTTCATTAGAAGAATCTAAAGATTTGTCAAGTATATCCTTGGCAGAATTGGTGAATGCATTGCAGGCACAAGAGCAAAGAAGAATGATGAGAAAAGAAGAATCCATGGAGGGTGCTCTTCAAGCAAAGGCAGAAAATTCAGAAGGAGGCAAAGATAAAAAGAACTACAATAAGAAAAAGGGCAATAAGACTGGCAATAACAACAAAAACAAGGATGAGATATATCCACCTTGTCCACACTGCAAAAAAACAAACCACCCACAAAGAAAGTGTTGGTGGAGGCCTGATGTCAAGTGCAGAAAATGTGGTAAGATTAGACACATGGAGCGGATCTGCAAATCACAACAACATGAAGAGACAAAAGTTTCTATTGAGCAACAGCAAGAAGACCAACTTTTTGTTGCAACATGCTTCGCAACAAATATCAGCTCTAGCGATTCCTGGCTAATTGATAGTGGCTGCACAAATCACATGACCAATGATCAAGAGTTCTTTAAAGAGCTCGATAAAACCATTATTTCCAAAGTAAAAATTGGAAACGTGAATTTATTTCAGTCAAGGGCAAAGGAACTGTGGCTATAGAAAGTTTAACAGGTTTAAAGTATATTACTGATGTTTTATATGTGTCTGATATTAACCAAAACCTGTTGAGTGTTGGACAGCTAGTTGAAAAAGGGTTTTAAAGTCGTATTTGAAGACAAATGGTGTTTCATCAAAGATGTGAAGGGCAGAGATGTATTCAAAGTGAGAATGAAAGCAAAAAGCTTTGCTCTAAATCTAATGGAGGAGGAGCAAATATCATTCTCAAGCACTGTAAGTAATGCAGAATTATGGCATAGAAGGCTTGGGCATTTTCATCATGGTGGACTTTTATATGTACAAAAACATAATTTAGTGAAAGGTGTGCCATTGCTAGAAGACAAGTTAGCTGATTGCGTGGCTTGTCAATATGGCAAGCAAAATAGAAGACCCTTCTCTCAAACGACATGGAGAGCAACACGCAAGCTGCAATTGATACACACAGATGTTGGAGGACCTCAGAAAATATCATCATTAAATGGTAGTAAGTACTACATTGTATTTATTGATGATTATACCAGGTTTTGCTGGATTTATTTTCTCAAATTCAAATCTGAGGTTGTTGATATATTTTGGAAATATAAAGCATGGGTGGAAAATCAAAGTGGCTGCAGGATACAAAAGATAAGGTCAGATAACGGGAAAGAATACACCAATGATATTTTTGATAAGTTTTGCAGAGAAGCTGGTATTGAGCATCAACTCACAGCACCTTACACTCCACAACAGAATGGCGTAAGTGAGAGAAAAAATCGAAGTATTATGGAGATGACAAGGTGTATGCTACATGAGAAGGAATTGCCAAAGAAACTATGGGCAGAAGCTGCAAACACTGCAGTTTTTTTGCTAAATAGGTTGCCAACTAGAGCTTTGCAGAAAAAAACTCCATATGAAGCCTGGTTTGGTTACAAACCCAGATTTGCAAAATCTAAAAATTTTAGGTTGTCTTTGTTTCTTTTATGTACCACAAGTAAAAAGAGACAAACTTGATAAGAAGGCAGAACCAGGAGTTTTCATTGGATATAGCAATTTTTCCAAAGCTTATAGAATTTTTCAACCACAAAATGGAAAAATTGTTATAAGCAGAGACGTCAAGTTCATAGAGGATAGACAATGGAACTGGGAGGAGTCAATAAAAACACAATTGTCAGAGATTCCGCAATACTTTGATGATGATATAGATGATGTCCCAGTTAGAGGAACAAGGTCTTTATCTGATATTTATGAAAAAAGCAATATTGTTGTATTTGAGCCTGCAGAATTTGAAGAAGCTGAGAAGGATGACAAGTGGGTTGAAGCAATGAAGGAGGAGCTCAGAATGATTGAAAAGAATAATACTTGGGAGTTGGTGAACAAACCTCAACACAGAAAGGTCATTGGAGTCAAATGGGTTTATAGAACCAAACTTAATGCAGATGGTTCTATAAACAAATATAAAGCCAGATTAGTTGTGAAAGGGTATAGTCAAGTGTTTGGAGTAGATTTCTCAGAAACTTTTGCTCCAGTAGCACGCTTGGATACAATCAGGATGTTGCTTGCTTTAGCAACACAAATGAGATGGAAGACTTACCAGCTAGATGTAAAATCTGCTTTTTTAAATGGTAATCTTTCAAAAGAAATCTATGTAGAGCAACCAAGGGATTCAAAGTCAAGGGACAGGAGGAGAAAGCCTCTACAATTACTAAGGCAAGGAGGAGTGTTGAAAAAGTGCCTTAATTTGCTAGGATTTGCTTAAATCTTATCTTTGATTTAGGCTTATCATAATCTTTAATTTAGGTTTATCACTTATCTTTTGTTATGTTTCAACTCTATATAAAGAACAATACAATGAAAAAAAATAGTGAGAGAGACTTTCAGAAAATAATTGCTCTCTCCCACTCTTTCTTTTGCCAAATTCATATTACTTTGTTCTTGTGCTAAACAACAACAGTAGATTGACATGTTCTCAATTTATCAAGTTGCCCGCAACAGTGGAAAAACAAAAAACCCATCCTTCGTATTGAAAAAGAGACATAAACATGGTTGTCCGCTTTATTGGTTGCAAGTAAACATCACACGACATAGAAAGGAAATCAAACATCTTCGAGGAGCCAAAGACAAATGCCCCTCCTAACATCCCAAACACATTCGTCCAAGAAAAAGACCCCGAAAATAACGAGCACCACACTGAATGCATCAATTGTCCAACTATATTGTAAACTGTGGACTTTTGATCACATTGCCTTTGTTCTTCTACGGCACACAGGCAATTACACCACATCCATAGTATCAAACAACTTTATTTTACATAGAAGCGATGAAACTGCAGATATCTTGTCTAGCGACGGAAGCTTCTGACCTCGCGTGGTGGATCTGCCTCGTCCTCGTTGAGCTTGACAGCTGTGTAGGAACCCGCACCAGCTAGAGCTCCAAGTGTCGGTGCCAGAAAATATATCCACAGTGCTTTGTAATTTCCTGCTGCAATAGCGGGCCCCAGAGTTCGCACAGGGTTCATTGAACCACCACTTGATGGACTAGCATATCACGATAATTGTATAAGAAAGATATACACGCCATACATACATACATGCATACATGCACGCACATGTTTGATCTAGAATCTGTATTATTGGTGGTGAGCATTCCAAACACAAAACGCCAAAGAGGGCCCTCTACTAATTCTTTTTCTTATTCTAATAATTCAGTTTGCATTGCCTTTTTTTTTCTGTGCAAATGGTATTTTAAAAGTTTTAGAACCGTTCAGAAGATGTTTGCGCGTGCATATAAAATAATGTTGGAGCGATTAAATAGAGTTGACTATTGACAAAAATGACAAGGATTCGGCCTCTCTAATCCTCTCCACCATCCAAAAAAATAATCGGCCTTGGATCAAAGAAGAAAAAAATTGTTCATAATTTAATGCCAGAGCTATAGATTTATTTTAACAATTTTCTTAACGCTGAAAGAGGAGCCTTGCCTCAAAAAATTATCTAGCTCATCATGCATGGCTCATAAGCTCTTTGTAATGGATGGAGTAGGTATTGTCTCCGTTGTAAAAAATGTACAAGTGTGGCGTGCAAAGAAAAAGGGGGGAAAAAATATACTAACCCAGCCACTAGAATGTTGAGCATAACTGTAGCTCCAACTGCAATTCCTGCCAACTCTCCCACCTATACATAAGAGAAAAGATGCGGAGGTGACCAAATACGTGTGCGTAATGGCATACTGAATTGAGATTCAAATGCCACTTTTCAATATTATACATACCGCCCTAGTGTCAGTGGCGACTGCAGTGGCAACAAACAAGAGATTGAAAGTGATGAGAAACTCGAGCGCGAAAGCCTGACCCGTGCTTACGGAGGGAACGGTAACGCCACCGGACATGAACGGATGGAATACTCCCTTGAGAGCAAAGGAAGCACATATGGAGGCTGATACCTGTGCAGCTATATAAGCGGGTACTTGATTCCATGGGAAATGACGCAGTGCCGCAAATGCTATGGTGAGGGACGGATTCAGGTGAGCTCCAGATATATGTCCCGTAGCTAAAATAATGATCATCACTGCCAGCCCTGCACATGCAGCATTACCCATCAGCGTTTCTGCTCCATTGTACTTTTGATTCACTATGGGCCCGGCTGTTGCCGCGAATATCAAGATGAAGGTTCCCACAAACTCTGCTCCGAGCTGTATCCACAGCCGCGATAAAGGAAAACTTCTTATTAAACAACATATTTATGAATAAGATAACTCAAGTTCTTACATATTTTGAACCAGAGACAACGTCCATATTGATTAACCAAAAATCCTTTTTTTTAACGAAAAAGAGACCGGTGAAGTTAGATGCCTGTCATTAGTTCGATAAAAGTGACTCTGGTTTGTATTATTTACGTCGGCATCGAACGATCAGATCACTTTGGAACTATACAATCAACTAGAATTTCAATTAAATAGGGAAATTCGATTTAAGTTGCATTAAACTAGGAGGTAATGGTGGTTGTTTCTTTTTTCCGCAACTTTTTCTATATATTATCTGTTTGAGAAGATATAGAAAGCCACCGTCCCACAATGAAATAATAGTGTTGGTAAGTTGTCGTTTGTTTAACTATTATTCTATATATTTCTAAAAAAATAATTTCCAACCAATTATTCTGTAAGAGGCAAATACACCCAGATCCTCAAAGTTTCTGAAAAGATCAATAAAAAGATTTAACTAATTGAACATATAAACAAAAACGCATAAAATTAAATGGTGCAGAGATGAAAATTAAAGATAGTAATAAGTATTAAACAAGCTGAGATATGCAGTGCGAAACTCCGGGCCAAAACCAGTACATCGAGAATCCGGACATTTAAAAAATGAAATGATCAAATCTGCACAGAAAGCTAGTGTGAGGTGAGAACCAGAGGTGTACCTTGCGGATGAGACAGACATCGGGAGCAGGAAAATCAGTGAAACACGTGTGAGGTTGGACCCAGGTTGGCGCAGTAACCGGCAGGCACTTGCATCGTAGCATTGACTTTTGATCATAAGACAGTGAATCCACCCGAAAAGATGAAATAAGTGGTCCACCTGGGGTCCCCGGAGTTGCTGGTGCCGACGGCGCAGGATCTCTTGCCTCTGATTCCGGCATTCTATCCTTCTTTTCTTCTATGAACTATGAACGACTGATTAATGTTGGAGAGTGACTAGGATATCCTTACATGATTTCACGGCTTTTATAAAGCTGTCTTACAGGATCGCCTTAATCCTTTCCAGGACTATAACGATAAGAATATATCTTAGATGTTTATGCGAACATTAACAAATGCATGCAACCACTCCTACAATTTTCTTTTTTTTTAGTTTTGGCTTTAAATAGGGAAAGACTAAAACTTACATGATTTGCAGGTTTTTATTTATGTGTTGCTAAGGAAGAACAGAAACGAATCGAGCCAGTTTAAACACTGTAACTATAGAAAGATAACCTTGCCTATTTTGCGTAGACAATGAATTTAGCGTACTCCACGATTTTTTTTTCTCGAATTGGTGCATGTGGAATTAGAAGGGAATGATTAATTTACATGCCTCAATCCTTTTTCTAAATCTGAGGCTAAGCAACACAGAAAAAGAACGGATCCAAACTCAAAAGCTAAACCAATGGAAGATTTTGCAGTTGCAGAGACTAATGGGAGTCGGTGAAAAGTAGAAGGGAAAAGAAAATAAGTTGGTATACCGAGTTAAACCTAAAATGGAAGGAGAAGAAAATCGAAAGACAAGACAGAATAAGGAAATACCAGATTGTTATACTTGTAATACAACTAATATTAATTTGTAGCAAATATATAGAGGGAGGACGACGAAGGAGGTGGGAAAGGGGTTGAGGGAGTGGTTGATTGAATAAGATATATTGTCGTCACACACACAAAAAGAAAACATGGCTTCTTCTTCTCATTATAATGTATTATAATAAAATATAAAAGTCAATGCCTGTCTCATCATCTTAACAGCAATAATTTTACATTGGAACCCCTCACAGTTACCAGCAATAGTACGATGAGCTTTGTCACAGGCCACAGCTGCCATCTGTCATGAGTAAAATCCCACGTGTCCTTATATACTATTTTTTTCATTACTGTCTAAACCCTTCCACAACCCTCCAAATTATGTATTAAGCAAACGAATAATCCTCCATAATATTAAATGGCATGCGAAAGAAGAAGAATTTAAATGAACTTTATTAATGCATCTGGCCGACTAACACGGAAGGTGCAGGTATGCAAACACTTTTACCTTGTTTATTTGATTGGAGATGGATGAATGATTGGTCTGAGACTGAAGAAAGCCTCAGAGCCACAAACCTCGACCCAACACACGTTTATTTCATACAATCTAATTAACTGTTTTTTTTTCTCATTTTAAAAGTTACGTTTTAACTTCTTGTCTATTAATCGTATTCAATTTATTCAATTTTTGTTTTTGTTTTGATACTAACACTTGAAAAATCTCCTTTTATCTTTTCATCACTTATTATCATCTATTTTCGAACTCTTAATTAATATTTTTGTAAATTATATATTTAATAAAATTTTATGTACAGTATAAAATATAAAATTTAACTTTAAAAAAATTATTTTATTTTTTTGTCACCTATTACCACGTGCTTTTTAACTCTTAATTAATATTATCATCTATTTTCAATAATTATATATTTAATAAAATTTCATTTATAGTATAAAACATACATTTTATCAAAATAAAATTTTAATTTTATTATTAATTATTTTATGTATCATCATTTATTTAAAAGTTAAAATTAAAAAATTGCAATTTTTTTTATATAATTTAAAACTTTATATTTTTAATTATTTTGTATTATTAAATACTTAAAGGATAAGAATAAAAAAAAATCAGAATTATATTAAGATTTTGGTTGGTTCTAATTTTCAAATTGTATCATGATTAGAAGTAACATCATGTTCTTATACCCATACTTTGACTATGGACGGAAAAAAAAACACACACACGGCAATCCTCTTCTTGGCGTGCGATTGAGTGGAATCTATGCCAACTTAATGTGTTAAATATTCTGTATTTATACTTTGATTAACATACATAATAACTAGAGTTTGAGAATACTTGGCCGCCAATTAAGTTGATGAGCACCTCGTGACCTCTCTTGATTACTGTGCTTACCGAACTTCAATTGATCAAACAAGTATATCTTCCATGTTGTACACGTACATGTGCATAAAGTAGGGAGTAGTTTGCCCGGGAACTTTTGCTTCTTCATTCAGTTTGCAAGGGTTGGGAATTCATTAATCAAATCCTCGTCAACCAGCTGCAAGTAATTGGGCATTTTGAACAAATCAAAAATTTCTTTAATATTTGATTAAGTGCACGAGGAGACAAAATGTAGTGGAGGTCTTTCAAATGATGGAAATCGAATTAAGTCGGGAACTCTTCACCACCTTTCCTTTCTGTCCTCCATTTTTTCTGATATTGCTCTTTCAGTCAGCAGTAGAGCTACCAGAATCAGCCAGAACATTATTTCTGTTTTTCAACGTTTGTATTTATCGGTCAAGTTTTGTTTAATATGAATGGCTAAATATTGTATCCGAAACAAGCAAAATCCAACTTCTCATTCTAAATAAAGCATTCCAACTTAAAATCGAAATCTAAACACCTCAGTGCAAAAGGTCCTGCGAAGTGATTGCATGCGTGAATCCCATAGTGGTTTGACCATCAACACAACAACTAATAAGTGAATTCTTTCTTTCAAGCAAGCAATATGAGTAGCACAAACTTTGGGACACGTCTATTCGAGTATAAGATGATCCATATGACATTATGATTTTTGAGATATGATGCTCCCACTCTCTTCCTTTTTTCTTCTTTTCCTTATTTCTCCGTTCATTTGAATTGAGTGGACGTGCATGATGGAATTTCGCCTTATACGCAATGCCAGCCCTAATAATGCACCAAGTAACAACAACAGTAGCTCACCAGAACCTTCTGTCAGCCTTCAAATGAATTTATGGGGCAAAAACTGAAAGGACAGCTACAAACATTTTAGAGAAAAGAGAGGTTTTCCTGCAAAATTAAGAGGTCTGGGATCCATTCGGTATCTCACTGCATTGCTAATCCATCTCATTTTGACCGAGGAACAATCTTTACTATTTAACACACATGATTTTGTCGTTGACCTTTGAGGATATGTTGTTCTCTACCTCAGTATTATACATTGAACTAAAAGAATGCTGCGAGAGGCAATTGATGTTACTTTTAGTGCCGCCAATACAACAAATTATCAAAATGCAGATAGGATTGCTGGGACTTACAGACAAAGACAAACCACCATTTTGATAATTTCAATATCAGTTTAAGAATTCTTATATTGCCAGTCTAACGATCAGGCCATCTCAACCCATATACCCCCGGATAAATCACAAAAGGGTTAATAAACCTCTCTAATTTTATGCGCTCATTGGGAGGAACGCAATTGTTTGATATGTCCACATGTAATCTATGCAGGGGTACATGACCTAGACTACATGACTTGCATGCAATCCATATGAAGGAATACGGCTGCTTTACTCTACTTTGTTTTACTATCTTTATTTTGCTATTAAGTATTATTTATTATTTGAAGTAGTTATTGTAATTGTTGACTTGTTCTACAGTAGATAAGGTTAGTAGGGTTTGGGTATTGGAGTAAGTGGCTTAAAACTACCGTTAGTGGCTTGAAACTACCGTTAGTGGCAACGTGCTCCCTGTGATTTAGTTAAAGTTTGTTATCGCTGATCTATTTAAAGTTCATATGTAAAAGAAGGGGGGATAATGAGAAAAATACAAAGGTTTCCTTCTCTTAATTTCTTCTCTTTTCTTCCTTATTTCTGAGTTCTATCTTCGTTCCACAAATTCAACTTATCAATTGGTATCAGAGCTCGGTTCCAACAATGGAGACTAAGGGGGAAAGCCCATCAATCCAACGCCGAGTTTAGAAGTGAAGTCTAGAAAATGTTGAGCCGACATGAGTCTATCTTGCAGACAATGCTCAATGAAATCCAATCCCTGCGTACTTCCCAAACAAACTATACTCTTACTGCCGAAATCAACCCCTTGGCACCAGCAAAGTCCTTCCGAAACATAACCCACACAGCCATCGCCAATCCTTCCCATTCACTGGACAAACATCTCCAACTTAAATTAACCTTTCCTAACTTTCATGGAGAAGACCCAACTGGGTGGATCTACAAGGCCGAGCAATTTTTTGAATTCCAAAAGGTGAAACAAGAACAGCAAGTGCAGCTAGCTTCGTTTCACTTGGAAGGCATTGCTCTACAATGGCATCGATGGATTACCAACGAATTACGAAGACCCTTCAAAAGTGTTAACGAGGTTGAAACAAATAACCTCAGTGGAAACCTATCAAGAATCATTTGAAAAGATATCACATCAAGTCGACAACCTTCCTGAGCAATTCCTTGTTGGGTTTTTCATAGCGAGATTGCGAGATGACATTCAATTGGATATAAAGGTGAAACTGCATGGAGTAACTAAGTCCATAATCTCTGACCGAGATAAGGTTTTTATGAGTGCTTTTTGGAAATCCCTGTTTCACATGCAGGAAACCTCACTCCACATGAGTACAAGTTATCATCCACAAATGGACGGCCAAATGGAAGTTGTTAATCGAATTCTCAAACAGTATCTTCGATGTTTTACCCATGATCAGCCAAGAAAATGGGTGAAATGGCTTGCTTGGGCGGAATATAATTACAATACGGCGATCCATTCGGCTACCCGGTTATCTCCTTTTAAAGTAGTTTATGGCAGGCCCCTTCTTAACTTACTGACCTATGTTCCGGGAACCTCCAAGGTACAAGTGGTGGATGAATTCTTAAGGAGTCGAGATGCGACTCTCAAAAACTTACGGTATCATATAAAAATGGCCCAAAATCGGATGAAGGTACAAGCTGATCAACATCGACGAGAACTGACTTTTGACGTAGGTGATTGTGTTTATTTGAAATTACAGCCCTACCGCCAACAATCGGTCCAATTTCGCAGCTCTCTCAAGCTGTCACCAAGGTATTTCGGACCCTATAAAATTCTGGCTAAAATTGGTCCCGTCGCTTATTGCCTAGAGCTGCTTGAAGAATCTAGGATACATAATGTTTTCCATGTCAGTTTGTTAAAGAAGTATTTGGGCACTTCAGTTCCTGTAATGTCGTCTTTACCACCAGTTGCGGAGGACTCTATTTTACAGCCTCAACCAGCAGCTATTATTGACAGGCGCACCATTTGTCGAGGTAAGTACAGACCGAAAGAAGAAATTCTTGTGCAATGGGTTGGAGCTCCACGAGAAGATGCCACATGGGAAAATACACGACGATTCCAACGAACGTACCCAACTTTTGTCCTTGAGGACAAGGACACTTTCAGGGGGATGGAATGATATGTCCACATGTAATCTATGCAGGGGTACATGACCTAGACTACATGACCTGCATGCAATCCATGTGAAGGAATACGGCTACTTTACTCTACTTTGTTTTACTATCTTTATTTTGCTATTAAGTATTATTTATTATTTGAAGTAGTTATTGTAATTGTTGACTTGTTCTACAGTAGATAAGGTTAGTGGGTTTGGGTATTGGAGTAAGTGGCTTAAAACTACCGTTAGTGGCTTGAAACTACTGTTAGTGGCAACGTGCTCCCTGTGATTTAGTTAAAGTTTATTATCGCTGATCTATTTAAAGTTCATATGTAAAAGAAGGGGGGATAATGAGAAAAATACAAAGGTTTCCTTCTCTTAATTTCTTCTCTTTTCTTCCTTATTTCTGAGTTCTATCTTCGTTCAACAAATTCAACTTATCATTGTTCTGTTTGAAGTAACTAAAAAATTCAAACAAATAAAAGACTATGACACATCAACTATCCTAATGATAATTTTATCAAATGGTTAAATAAGAGACTAATAAACTTCATGAAATTGATGAGAGGAGTTCACCAAGAAACAGGTCACAGTTCATTTATATACGGAGGGAAAATCTTTCTATTGACAGAAACTTTCTAACAGTAGAAGACTTCCAAAAAGGTCTGTTCTCCCTTAAATGGGATAGTAATGAGAACGTCCCTCTAGGTCGTCGCTGAGCTCTACTTAG
Source organism: Xylocarpus granatum (assembly GCA_019650275.1). Taxonomy (NCBI): domain Eukaryota; kingdom Viridiplantae; phylum Streptophyta; class Magnoliopsida; order Sapindales; family Meliaceae; genus Xylocarpus; species Xylocarpus granatum. The sequence continues at coordinate 20,954 of BNST01000929.1, forward strand.
GTATGAGACTGTCGACATAGTCTTGCTTGTATTCTATAATGGAAGCTGTTCCTTAAAATGGTATAGAATGAATTTTGAGCAAGCTTGCTAGAATTCTTTTCTGCCATCGTCATTTGCAAAATCTGTGAAGGTTGACTATCACTCAAGATCTTTCAGTGCGCTTATCATCCTCAAACATTTGGCACTAAGAATGCAAATGCAAGCTAAAGCAACGTTGTTGAAATGATAAGAACATTAGACAGACCTGACTAATATGAAGTATGAAAAGTCTGAATGGTCCTGCCCAAAATTTCATGTTTCAAGAAAGTAAACTGGCAGGTGAAAAACACAGAGTTCAGACAAACTTACTGATGCCATGAAAGCAGCCCCACTCAGCAAGCCAAAAAATGAACCATTAGTCCCTGATTTCGCAACTGCACGCAAAAGAAGAATATTAAACCTCAACTTAGAGAGGCAACGTTATGCGATTCAGCATAAGCGAGCAAATAAAGGAAATTAAAAACCAAAAAAAAATGTATAATATACAGGCAAAAAGACCGCCCTCAGAAGTTGAATTCCATATTCAGCTGAAGAGCCAGGAGCGAGTTCTGCCGCTTACGGTTGAGATTTGCAGCGGAGATGCTGTGGCCTGAATTTGAATTTCCCATTCCTTGAACAAGCAGCACCAGAGTTGCCAAAAGACAAAGTCATTACCCAATCCCACTCTCATTCTTATAGATGCTACTGCGACAGATACTCGATGCGGAGAATCTTGTACAAACGTTAGCCGGTGCCCTAATTAGTACACAACGACATACGCGATCACTCCTCACAGTGACCACGGGGCAATTGTGTTATTTCTAGACTCTTGTAATAATGCTGAAATGAGCCATCAGCCCAGTGTATGTTAGCCTTGCAAGTATTCAGCTTTCAACTCTTTTGGGCTAACAGGCATGTCAATCGAACTCCCAGGGACAACCCCAAGAAGGTGTCTGCGATCTGCATTGTTAGTATTATTGTGATGTCTTCACTATCGTTAATATTGTTATTTAATACTTGAAAAATATTTCTGTATGTTTTATTTAGTGGACAAATGAATAGGAAAGCTAAATTCATTTTTTAGTATATTAACAAATGGAATAAACTAAAAAATTTGGGTAAAGTTACTAAAAAATTTTCTCATTTAACCAACCTCTAAATATAGCATTTCGATGGGATGCCACTGGTATCAGATGGGAACAATTTTTTTCAGAATACAATGCCCACGGAGTTTTGAACTCTTGATTTATTGCTTTGCGGCAACGTGCAGTTATTTTTTGCCGAATTCCAATTTTCGCGCCGCTGAAATTGGAGTTTAAAGCATTGAAGTTGCGCTGAAGTATGGAAAGTGACGGCAAGTCATCATGCTGTCCTAAAAGCGTCGTTCTAATTGATTTGTCATTCAACAGATTTATTTTTTAAAATTCGAAACTTTAAGAATTTTCAAAGTGCGCTCTTACGAAATACCATCGATGGTATTCTTAAAATTAATTTAATTGATATTTTAAAAAAATATATTTATAAATATTTTTAAAATATATTAAAACAAACAAAAAAAAATATTAAAAAGTGAAAAAATTTCTTAAAACAAAAGCAAAAATTATTTAATTAATAATATAAAAAATTATTTTTATCTTTATAAATTTAAAAAAATTAAAATAAATTGAATTATTAAAATTTTTATTTTTATAGAAATTAGACTCATTTTAATTTTTTTATTTAATTAATAAAAAAATATTTTTATTTGTATAAATTTCAAAAAAATGAAATAAATTTTAGTATTAAATTTTTTAGTTTTTAAATTAAATTTATTTTAACTTTTTTAATAAAAAATAATTTTTTTTAATTAATTAAATAGTTTTGTTACCATATTATAAAATAATTTGGCCTTGATGATTAAGCTAAATGAATGAGCAACTGTGACTGCAACTTTGTCCGCGTGACTCTGAATTTAAGAGTCAACTTGTCCGCTAAGTCATCTGCGACAGTCAACTCAAGGAAAAAGAATATGAACCCAAATCATTATAAGATTTAACAAATATGTATACATAGATATAGGACCAATCATTATGATTAAATAGTATTAAGCAAATAGTAGGTTTAAATTCACATTTCTTTTCAAAAATTAATGAAATAAAATAAAAGTGAGAAAGAAAAAGAAAAGTAAAAAGAAGATGAAGATGTGAATTATTTCATCTAACACGGTTTCCTTCACGAAATTTTTAATTTTTCAATCACATTCACGTAATGATGAAACCCGCTTCATGGGTCCAGATAGCAGTATGACGTGTAACAAATTTAGTTACAAAGATTTAAGGAGTAAAAGAAATATATATCAATCTACAATTTTCACACAATCGAAGGGTTTGTCACTGTCGAATGTTTTCTTGCATAATGACGAATCTTTCTGCGACGAGGGAAAGAAGAAGGAAGAAATTTTGTCCTTCATAGTATTCAAATTTTGGGTGGCAGAAGGTCTGAGATTAGGGGACTGGCGAAGGCAGAGAGATGAAATAGAAAGCATGGCCCTGGCTTCTTCCTGGTCAAAGTCCCCCGTCAGTCGTGGATCCACCATTTCTGCCACTTTTATGGCTTCACATTCCGCAGCATCCTGGAGCACTGATCCTGGTCTGGACGTCAATAGCTGACCTCTTTCCGGGCAAAAGCCCTCCATCACCGTTACGATTTCTAAAATGATGACTCCAGATATGTGGACATCATTTTTCGTCAAGGCCATGCCGGTCCTCCGGTAGAGTGGATCTGTATAACCTGGAGAACCTATCATCAATTGCTTGAACCTAGAAGGAGAAGTAGACGAAGAGCAACAAGAAGGTAGCAGCAGAGCGGAAGAAAAACCCATCTTTGCTGAACCAAAATCGCACAGCTTGCAGTTGAGATAATCGTCTAGGAGGATATTTGAAGCTTTGATGTTCCCCTGTACGATGTGAAGGGTGCATTTCTCATGCAGATACTCAATTGCATCCACAATAGCCACACGGCTTCTCCGAGGAAGTACCAATTAAAGAACTTGACCGGCTATCACAGCCCAAATTCTACAACAAATCCAACAGACCTTGTCTTCCTTCCAGCTTTCTGGTGTGCCACCTGACAGGAACCAAGTTGCAGTGCTCGTTACTTCATTTTTTGCTTAACAGAATCTACAACCAAAATGATTGCCCATGATTCTCCTTAATCTGCTCTTTTGTCTTCTTGTAAAAACTTGGTAACTTATTTTTCAAGACAATTGTATATATGTAGCCTCTCATTCTTTGAAATGGGTAGACGAATGAAGAAAAGATAAACAAAAAAACATACGAAAAACTTGTTCTCCATTTATTATGTTTTCTTAACTTGGTATCAGAGCCAAAACATCTTGTTGTCATGGCATCAGTCACTCAAGAATCAAATACACCACCTACGGGAAACACAACCTCAGTGAGTGTACCAATCTTAAATGACAACGGGCTCTTTTTCTCTACCACCATTAAACTCACAGAAGCTAACTTTATACTGTGGAAGTCATGAATCTTGCCCAGCATAAGGGGAAATGATCTTGAAGATCTTCTAGATAGCAACATTACTCCATTGCAAAAATTTGAGAAAGCCACAAATGATGCAGGAAACCCCATAATCATGGTCAGTCCAGAATGATCAACGGTTGATGGGATGGATGCTCTTAACTTTGAGTGAATCCATGCTAGCAGTAGCAGTAGGATGCACCACTTTGTCTGAATTGTGGGTTTGCTTTGGAAAAGATTTTTGCTGCCAAATCAATGTATAGAATAGTTAACTTGAGAAGCCTAATTTCTTCAACGAAAAAAGAAGGGCTCAACATTTCTGAGTATTACATGAAAATGAAAGGGATATCTGATGCTTTGAAAGCATTAGGAGATTTTATGTCTGATACGGATTTCATTCTCTATCTCTTCGAAGGTCTAAGTAGAGACTATGAGTCTATCATAGTGAATGTCTCATCACAACCTGTAGTTCCCTCCGTTGAAAAAATTTATTCCATGCTCTTGAGTCAAGAAAACAGGATCAATAATTAGAATGAAGTCCCAATTGCTGGTTTTCAACAACTAATCTCTGCAAACCTAGCTCAAGGAAGCAACAACTAAAGGAAAACCTGGAATTCAGGATACTAAAATAGACAGAACAATAATGGTGGAAGAAGAGAAAGAGGTAGAGTTGGATCAGGTAGAACTAGAGGTTCTAAGCCTGTTTGCCAAATTTGCTTGAAAACTGGACATGTTGCAATTGATTGCTGGCATAGATTCAACAAGGATTTTACTCCACAACAATACAAGTAGGGCTTCAAATCTGCATTTGTAACTGCTCCTTAACTTAATCCAGATCCTACTTAGTACATAGATAGTGAAGCGACTAATCATGCAACCAACTCACTCAACAATCTGTCTGTAAGTCAAGAATATAGAAGAAATGATAAGCTGGTTGTTAGTGATGGTAAGAAGCCTTCTATCTCACATGTTAGTTGTAGCTTGATCAACACCAATCACACACATGAACCTTTGACTCTTAATAATGTTTTATTTGTGCCTGAAATCACCAAAAACTTAATCAATGTATCTAAGCATCTATCTGACAATAATGTATTGATTGAATTCAATCAAAACCATTGTCTTGTGAAGGATTTGAGGATGGGGAGAGTTTTGCTTCAAGGAAAGGCTAAAAATGGATTTTATCATATTTGAAATGTGAAGTGCTTTACTCTCAAACACCTAAAATTGTCAAGTCAGCCAATATGTCAGAAATTTTCCCTTATAGATCTAAGCTACTTTGTGATGAGTCTTGCCCTAATGCATACTCAAATGAACTAAATACCCATAAATTAATTGATACTTGGCACAAGAGGCTAGGACACCCTTCTGTTAAAGTTCTTAAGAGTCTTCTCATGTCATGTAATGGTCCTCACTTAATCAATAAAAGTCTTCTATTTCAGCTCTTTCTTTTTGTTCAGCCTGTCAATATGGAAAAATGCATAAGCAACCATTTAAATCATCACAAATTAAAACAAAAGCACCCTTAGAATTGATCCACACAGATTTATGGGGACCTACACTTGTAAATTCAATCAATGGATACAAGTTTCATATAGCTTTTGTGGATGATTTCTCCATATTCACTTGGATTTTCCCATTGGTTCATAAGTCATTAGTAGTAAGTGGATTTTTAAAGTCAAGTTGAATACAGATAGAACAATACACAAGTATAAAGCTCGATTGGTAGCTCAGCAATTCTTTCAAACTCTTGAGATTGATTTTAATCAAACCTTTAACCCAGTCATCAAAGCTTCAACAATCAAGGTAGTTTTTACCTTAGCATTGCATAATGATTGGCCTCTTAAACAATAGATATCTACTATGCCTTTTTGAATGGAGAATTGTCAAAAACAGTGTGTATAAAACAACTGGCAGGCTTTATTAACAAAAAGTTTTCCAATCATATATGCAAGTTAAACAAGGCTTTATATGGCCTCAAGCAAGCTCCAAGAGCTTGATACAACAAGTTGAAATTAACACTTTTGGGTTGGAATTTTAGCAATGCAAAATCATATACGTCACTGTTTTTTAAAGCAGATGGCTCGGATATCATTATGCTATTAATTTATGTAAATAATATCATTATTACTGGAAGAAATTTAATGCATATTGAACAGTTGGTGAGGTTACCAAATACAGCATTTGCCTTGAAAGATCTTGAAAAGCTGAGTTACTTTCTTGGTTTCGAAATCGCCAGAACTTCTAACTCAATTTTTATGTCTCAATCTAAGTATATTGAGGACCTTCTACCCAAAACAAGAATGAAGAATTGCAAAGGTATTTCTACTCCTATTGCAATGGAAACCAAGCTTGAAAGAAATCAAGGAAAGCCCTTCCAAAATAAAACTCTATACAGGTCAGTCATAAGATCCCTTCAATATATTACACTCTCTATACTAGAGATTTCCTATGCTGTTAACAAACTCAACCAAGTCATGCAAGAGCCTTGTATTGATCATTGGAAAGCACGTTAAAAAGTGCTGAGATATTTGAGATAGACGATAAGTTTTGGACTTCTCTTTAATAGATCAAACAATCTTGACTTGGTAGAGTTCTCAGATTCAGATTAGGCAAGTGATTTGGATGATAGAAAATTAACTACAGGGTATTGTGTGTACCTGAGAGACAACCTCATCTCTTGGAGCTCAAAAGAAAGCAACAAGTTATTGCTAGATCAAGTGCTGAAGCTGAGTATAGAGCTTTAGCTCATATCAATGTAAAAATATGCTGGATCAATTCTTTGTTGACTGAACTCAAAATACAAGTAAAGCTTCTTGCAATTGTATGGTCAGATAGCACAAGTGCGGCTGCTATAGTTAAAAATCTAGTTTACCATGCTAGGACCAAGCATATAAAAGTGGATATTCATTTCATTCGAGACAAAATAAGCAATAACGAGCTCAAAATACTATATGTTCCAATAAATTCACAAATAGTTAATGTATTAACAAAACCACTAGAACACGAGAAATTCACCTAGTTCAGAAGGAAGTTAAATGTCAGAGTAAAAAAGAGTTGGATTTGAGAAAGGGAATTAAAGAACTTGATAGGCTTCACCCTGCACTAACCAATGACAATTACAAGTAGCCCATCACAACCCAAATTTTACAACAAATCCAATAGTTCTTGTTTTGCTTTCAGCTTTTTGATGTACCACCTGACAGAAATCAAGTTGCAGTACTCGACACCTCATTTTTTGCTTAACATAATCTGCAACAAAAATGATTGTATTTGATTTTCTTTAATCTGTTCTTTTGTCTTTTTGTAAAATTTTGTTAACTTGTTCTTCAAGATAATTGTATATAGACGTATCCTCTCATTCTTTGGAATGGGTAGACTGACGAAGAAGAGATACAAAAAAATATATATACAAAAAAACTTGTCCTCTATTTATTCTGTTTTCTTAACTGTACAGCCTCCCTTTCTTCTCTCCTTCCATGGAGCCTCTGTTGCAGGGTCCCGTTGGGCGCGTACTCAAACACCAGGGCACCTTCATCTGAAAATACACAGAACAATAAATATATACACGTCAACTCCAGACCTTCAAATTAACGTTGGAGAAATTAAAAAAAAAGGCAAAACCCGATTTATGGGTAACGGCATACGGTACCTCTATCGTCACAGTAGCCGAAAAGCTTGACAATATTGTCGTGGTCGAGGCGCAGTAGGATACCAAGTTCCTGCTCGAAGACCTGATTGAGACGATCGCTACCAACATGGATCTTGACTGCCCCATGACTTGAATCAGGCAAGCGAGCCAGATAAACATTGCTGAAGCCACTTGATCCAATCATTTGCGAGAAATTCCCAGTGAACCGCTCTATGTCGTCCCAACTGTACTTCTTAAACGAGCAAACATTGTCATGCTTGATACTATGATCAACAACAACGCCATCTTGATTGGTGGATCTGATTCTCAATTTTTTGATTCTGAATAACTCGTTGAAGAATCCCATCACAAAGAGTAAGGCTAGTATGATCAGGCGCAAAGCAGAAACACTGATAGCAATGACAAGTTTAGGGTGAACGTGATGTTTCGGCAAAGCCGGTTCCGTGGATTTGGGTAAAACATCTTCTCACTACTGCTTATTAAATATTTAACTGTTTACTTCATAATTCTTTTTTGGAAAAAAAAATAAATTCATTATATTTAGTATACAGAAATATCTTAGATGGATTTTATTTTACACCCGTGCACCAACTGACTTCCTATCGGCTTATAAGTTTGCCAAAATCGGAGATAAAGGCAGGAGAATATTTTCTAACGACTAGGATATCCAGTATCCAATTATTTAAGATTTGTTCAAAATAGCTGTCATCTTACTTAATTTTTTGAAAAGTTAAAAAAATTTAAAAAATTTAATAAAAATTTACCTGGTTTTTAACTAAAATATAATGTTCACTATGTTTATTCTATGGTAATAAAGCTATTATAGTTCACCACATATCACTACTAAATTGACGTTTAATAGATTAAAATTATTAGAAATATTATCCAAACTCTTGGAAGAAGTAAGGTTAGATATAGTAATGTATTTTTTATGTGTGGTCTATAGGGCTATCATAGTGATGATAACTCATAAATGCATACTTTTAAGAGCCAAGAGAATTTATTTAGCTTAGAGTGATATATACAATAATGTTATTTGTAAATTCGTTAATATATAATTTTAATAAGACAATATTTGGTAGACTAATTGAAAAAAATAAAAATTCATAACAGATTTAATATGAGTATAAATGTAAATAAATATTTTTAAATACTTAGTTACGAATATCTATAAATATTTAATTTTTAATTTTTTTCTAAAAAATACTAAAACACACTTAATATTTTTAAGTACTTAATCATCTATACAAATACGCGTGTGCATGTGTATTCAAAAATGTGCGCCTGTGTGAAGTTTTGATCTTTCAATTAATATTTTTATAATAATATTTTATTTAAAAGAGATAATAATTAGAAATATAAATTAAAGAACTTAAAAATATTATTTTACATTTAGTATTTGAGAATTGGGAACTTTATATTTCTTTTGCAAATATGCATGTTTGTGTGTAAAAAAAGATTTAAAGTTAAAAAATAAAAATATATATATGTTTTTAAAAAAAAATTTTTAATTGAAGTTATTTTGCTTCTTATTAAAAAAAATTAGTTTTCAATACTACATACTGCAAGCCATGTTTAAATACTATTTTCTAAATAGTATTTTTGAATTTCTTATATTAAAAATAAAATATTTTATTTTTAATTTAAATGTATATATGCATGTATGTGAATATGTATGCATGTAGTAAGTGAACTTTTTTTTTAAATTACTATAATTTTAAAACAATTTGAATTTCTAATTAAAAATCTATTTTATATATAAATTTTGTATTAAATTAAGTGAGCTTAATAATAAAAATGATACAAATATCGTTAAAAAAATAAAAAATTTATTGATATCCACACAAATTTAGTAAATTTTAAATATTAATTTTAGTAAGTTTGATAATAAATTATTAAATTTGTTTATGAATTTAGTGTAAATTTGGTACTTAATTTTTTATAATAAACTCAAATTTAAAGATATCCACATCAAATCTAGCATATTGTCATATTATATATATATATATATACACACACATATGTGTGTGTATGTTTGTGTGCGTATGTATGTATATATGTGTCTAAATTTGAAGCCATAATTAATATTTGTAAATTTTCATTATTAACAATAAATAAGTGGTGTTAATTAAAAGAATAATGCTATATTGTTCAAATAGTAAAAACAATTAATTATTTTAAAAAATATTATAAATATTTAGCATCCAATCAATGAATTACTTGGAATGAAATTGGGGATTATCACTTAGGATATGTACTATTATTCTAATTTAAAATAGATGGTGATAATTTTTTCTAATTATTTTGTAAGGGCATTTTACTTGTTAATTTATTTTATTCAAATTTTAAAAATTATAATATTTTATGAATTAAACAATATAATATTAAGGTAACTGTATTTTAAATTAAAATTAGAATTGGTAGACCTGGAGAATACCACAAGCCCACGAAATTAGAATTGGTACTCTCTTAACTTTGATAGGGATAGGATACTATTAGTGTATATAGAATTAATAATATTTAATAATTTTTTTAACTTCAATCATAAGGATTACAGGACTCAAACAAAAAAATGATTAATAAAAATAATAATATTAAATATTTTAAATTGTATGTTAATTAAAAATATGTTATTTATTTTTAAAATATAATATTTTATATACTTTGAGCCGAGGGGACGAAGAGAATATTTTTAAAAATATAAAATATAATATTTTTAAAAATATAATATTTATTTTTAAAATATAATAATATTTTAATATTGACATTTGTTTCTGAGGGTTTCAAGTTATAAACTTCAAATGGTTTGACGGGACTCGTCAAAATAAACTTCATGCAGGCTCACAGACTAAGCCGAAATAAAAATAAAAATAAAAGAGATCCAACATAGTTTATAAGCCTAGCTCATTCGCATCGACCCACGAATTTAGACGAGTCTCTTTAAAAAATAATTTAAATAATTTAAAAATAAATAAAATAATTTAATTAATATGATCAATTGAAATTAATTGAAAATTAAAAAAAAACGAAATTTATTTAATATATAAATAAATTAAATCATTCCCTTTAATTTTGAGGTAAATCGGCTTAATGGAAGTACTTAATAGCACGGGAAGTTAGAACTTAAAATTTGAAGGCAGAATCGTAACGTCTCGTTGTGTGTTTGTAGGTGTCTGTCACTTCCAACCTTCAGAGAATGCGGTTTTGACGAGAGAGAGAGAGATTAATAATAATTTCTCAAAATATTTCGAATCGGGGACAAAAGAAAATAGAAATTATCACTAAAAACGTCTCCTACTCTTTTAACTCTTGGTGAGTCGATTCCCAAACCCTCGTTTCGCTTCACTTCCTTTGTCGTTTGTCTGCTTTCTCCTTTCCTTATAATTGATCATCGAAGTGGAAATGAGCATTGGCAGTGATGTCGATGATGTCTTACTGCAATAACTATAGTGATTGTAACGATCTACGTCTTCATGAGAAGAATTCATGTCGATCACCGCTTCTTCGTAGCCGAAGCCGTCGATGGCGACTTGGTCGCACTGGCACTGCTGTTGTGATGGTGGCCGCACTCCTCCTCTCCACCACCTTATGGCTGTCTGTTGTTTTTTCCGGTACCACCACCCGTTGCTGTCTACGCTTTAGGGAGTGGGAAGGAAGTCCCCGTTCCCATTCTCATACGCTCCCCTGGATGCAGAAGACAGCCCTTTCTCCATCGCCGCCGCCACCATCCCCCGACACTCGTAATCGCAGCCTCTCCGAGCAAAAGGAGAAGTTGTCTCTCAGGCACATAGTCTTCGGAATTGCTGGATCCTCTCACTTATGGAAACACCGCAAGGAGTTTGTTAGGCTGTGGTGGCTTCCCAACGACATGCGCGGTCACGTCTGGTTGGAAGAGCCGGTACCTCTTGAGAAAGACGATGATTCCTTGCCTCCTGTCAAGGTCTCCGAGGACGTTTCCCGCTTCCGGTACACCAATCCTACCGGTCATCCTTCTGGACTCCGGATCTCTCGCATTGTGACCGAATGCTTTCGCCTCGGACTGCCTAACGTACGCTGGTTTGTTCTTGGTGATGATGACACCGTTTTCAATGCCGATAATTTGGTTGCTGTTCTTAGCAAGTATGATCCTTCTGAGATGGTTTACATAGGTAGTCCCTCTGAGAGCCACTCTGCCAATACATATTTCAGTCACTCTATGGCCTTTGGAGGTGGTGGAATTGCCATCAGCTACCCCCTAGCTGACGCTCTCTCCAAGATTCACGATGATTGCCTCGACAGATATCCTAAACTTTATGGAAGTGACGATCGCTTACACGCCTGCATTACTGAACTTGGTATTCCTTTAACTGTAGAACATGGTTTCCACCAGGTAATTCTACTTCTGTCATATGTCAATGTCTTCAGTTTTTGGCGTATATGCACATCAATGGCTTAATCTCTACTGTATGACAATTGTTATTTCAAAAGAATGATTACTCATTGACATTGTACGAGTAAGACAATTCAATGTGGCTATAATTATGTATTTATCTTTGTTCGTTGCAGTGGGATATTAGGGGTAATGCTCATGGTCTTTTATCCTCTCACCCTATCGCACCATTTGTGTCCATTCACCATGTAGAAGCTGTGGATCCTTTTTATCCTGGTTTGACCTCTGTGGATAGTTTAAAACTCTTCACCAAAGCCATGAGAGCTGATCCCAGGAGCTTTTTACAGCAATCAATTTGCTATGACTGGACAGGCCGTAATACATTTTTAGTTTCACTTGGTTATGTTGTTCAAGTCTTCCCAAACATTATGCTTCCCCGTGACCTGGATCGCTCTGAAAAGACATACTCTGCTTGGAACAAAATAAGTCATCGCAATGAATTTGATTTTGACACCAGGGATCCTCATAGATCTGTTTGTAAAAAACCTGTCCTCTTCTTTTTGAAAGATGTGGAAAGACAAGGCAATACTACAGTGGGTTTATATGCGCAAACCACAGGAAAAGATTATTTAAAAAGAAAAGTGTTCTGCTTTCCCCATTCACCTCCTCTGCAATATGTTAAGAATATCCAGGTGTTGGGCTATCCCCTGCGGAAGAATTGGCATTTGGTGCGTTTGTTCATTATTTCTTCTCTGTCTTGTGTGATCTCACTGTGTTTTCTAATAGTTTGAATGTCCTTGCACAGGTGCCACGTCGGTTATGTTGTAAAATAAACCAAAGTGGTAAAGAAATCCTTAAAATGACAGTTGGACAATGTGGTAAGGGATCTTTGAGTGCTGTTACTGATTCTGCTTAAATGCTGGATGGGATGGTGGGAAGGGAGCTTTGGGCAGTGTAAAATATGATATTGTGCAAATTCAGTTAAGAAGATGGTGCCTCTGCTACCTTATGTTTTATCTAATTTAGCCACATTGACTTAGCATCTGTTTTGCAACAACACTTAGTCAGCTGACATCCGGCATCTTGAAAACACATGCTTGCAGATTGCAGATATGAGAGTTCTTCATTGTGCACAGTTGAATTGAAGAGGAGAGTGCTAATTTTCAACTTGGGGATCCATTCTTTGCCTTCATTTTTTTTCAGAAGGTAATTAATTATAAACCAACACCTAAACAATCGGAACTTGCCACTGAAGTGAGCAAATTACTAGTTGTTTGCAATATGAATTGCCCGAATTAACTGTGTTGTAACTCTAAGATTCTTATGTTGTTTTTACTTCCTGTTTGCTTAGGCTGCAGCCACTTTGGATTTCTTTCTCGATCTTTTTGTTTTTAATCTAAAAGGGGGTTCTTTTTCTTGATCTTTTTCTTTTTAACCAAAAAGGAAAGAAATAATTCTTGTGTTGTTTATTGTTTCCGTTTGTGGTCAAGTTGTGTAATCTATATTTATTTTTGAAATTCTTATAAAATTAATCTAGTAAATGGAGCTTTTTAGTTGTAATGCGAAGTTTTCAAATGAATGCTACTTGATTGATAGGTAAATGATTGATGTGCCGTGTAATGCTTTGACTGACTTCAAGGACATTAATTTATGCATTGTTTAAAATCTTCATATCTGGATTCAGACATAGCAAAGAAATGGTTTTTAGAAGATAAAAAAATTGAATATAAGTACATTAGAACAATGGTAGGAAGGGAGTTTTTTTAGGAGAAATTGAATGTGTGCACACTCGGGGGTGAGAGGGACTGCACTAATTTCTGCCACCAACTAAACTTATATGAATTAGGTCATTTAAATCCTTTTTCAAACTTGCCTTAGAAACTCTTTTTGCAATTAGGTTTATGCAACATGGATTAGAGAAATGATGAGGAAAACTTTAATAAGTATGGAAAAAGGAGACAATATAACTCATAAATATCGCATCAAAGCTTCAGGCAAGTCTCTTTAGGAGATTGATGCATGAACTGTGTTTTCTTTTCTTGAGGATGCAATCGGTGTATGAAAAAGTGTCTACTAATCCATGTTGAATGTTGAAGCTTTTACTGTTATGAGTTGCAATCGGCAATCAGTGTTGATGGGTGTTTATGAGTGTTTACTTTCAATATTCCAGTGAAACTTAAACTGTTAGTTGCATATACAGATTCAGTTGTTTGCTTTGTTGCCTCTGTTTAACATGCTATACAACGGGAATGAGAATCATGTAAGTAGGACTACATATGCTTGTAGATTATGCAATTCCAGTTTTCCCATTTTTACTTGTTGTCTCCTCATACTCTCTATGTGTAAGTCTATGCCTTTTTTACTCCTTTGGTTCATGATTTGATGTATTAGTCTGCTCCAAAGCCAAACTTGTAGTTACAGTATAAGTAGAATTATTACAGTAAATATTCTTTACCAACTTTTCTTTTGGACGTCATACCAAAGGAGCTTTCAACTTTTGTTTCTTCCCTTCACCTTGTACCAGTCTGATTGACAACAAACAACAGAAGTTGATGGTGTTGAGATGATTTGGGGAGGTCACTAGAGAATCACAGGGTTTGCAGCACTTATATTAAAGAAGCCTTGCAGCTTCACATTGTTGGTGTTAAGACTAGTAGTTTGCTAGTATAGTTGATACTGAATATTGGGTCTGGATCAAATTGGCATGATCTATGGGTGTAAGCTTGTTTTAAAATGTGAAGTGATAGTCTGCTAGCACAGTAGACTTTTACAATAGGCACATTGCAAAACCATGCGTGACTAACACAGCCAGGGAGTGCTGGAAAAGCGATATTGGCTCTTTTAAATGGATGCAACTTGATATACCCTATGAATGGATTGGTGCTTAGTCGAACTGCACCTTGTTTGAGATACTGGTGCCAATATCTAATTAGTCTGGGACCTTGTGATGACCCAATATGTGGAGAGTGATCAGGATTTGGGTTTCTAATTTTTTCTTTATTGTTTGGTTTAAAGCAAGTTTAACTAAAACCGAGTAAATGACTAGTGTAGTTGCCACATTACAAATATATAGATAAAAATAATAAAACTAGCGAAGGTAGAGGAGGAAAATCTCCCATGAGAAAAAAATATGGGAAAAATTGGGAAGCAATAATTAGTTGTAATGTGAAAACTACACTAGTCATTTACTCAAAGAGGAAGAAACTAGTTATTTGTATTTACTGGTTTTTGAATGGTCACTGCTCTGCATGTATCTACTGTGGGCTATTTCATTGTAGATGCTTCTGCCTTTTATATAGTGACTAGGCAGTATGAACTTGGTGTTCATGGAGACTGAAAAAGAAGGCTTTTTTTTTCCGGATGCTTCTATGAGTGTGCCTCATTCTTATTGGGGAAAAGAACATGAAAAATAAAAAGGAAGAAGAAATTGAACAGAGTTGATGCATAGATCTTTGTCATTCACAAGGTCGTAATTTCAATCATTTTTTCAATTATTCACCTAACCCATATATATTCTCTTTGCATTTTACTTGTGACTCTGACAAAGGCATGTATATAGGATAACACTCTACTTTATTAATACAGTAATGACAATTTTCTACATCACAATTTATGAACATTTGGGTGACAGTTGCAACTACCATAGCAAACTTACTTTTTCACAATGTTGTAGTTTATCTGCATGGGATGAGTTGTCAACATCTTGTTGGTATTTTTTTATTTTGGGGTACAGGTTGGATATTCACGATTTAGGTTGTGTGCATTATCAATTTTACCTTAAGATATTATAATTATTCAGTTGTTATAAATCATTTATGACTTTAACTGTTCACCTGTTTCTAGAGTTAAAGAGTTTGTTGGAGGTATGTGGAGAGAAGAAGCAGGTTTTAAAAATTGTTGAACTCAACATTGTGTAACCCTGTCGACTTGCCTTTGTCTTGATGTTGTAGGAGAAAATTGGGCGTGAAAAGTAGTCAAAGCTAGTGATAGATTTTTAAATGTTCTGTGACTCTGTGCAGTCTGGTTTATACGGACTTGAACATCGAACCCAGTACAATTACTTCAAAGGAGACTTATAGAATAGGATGATATTTGTGTCTGTACAAGCTATATTTCTGCTCAATTCCAACTTATGCTGGAGGCTAGGGTTTTTGTTGACTGAAATATGTAGTGATTAATACATTGTGTATATTTGGTTCGTGGAAGTGTGAACTGAGAAGAGATGGGTTTGATATATGCATTTGATGAAAACTGATGTTTCCACAGCGTTTCGCTAGTATACGCCAACCATGGTCATAAAATTGTGTGGCTTTTAAATTTTTTGATGGTGGTATGGTGAACTCGTATTCGAATCTGGTAAAAACTAAAATGGTCCGCTCCAGTTCAGATGTAAGTTTCCTTTCCCTTGCTGGGTCTGAGCCCAGGTTTTATAAAGGCCAGCATTCTAAGCGGGCGGGCCTATTTTATAATTTAATAAGGATTTGAATAGGATTTGCTTGGTGATCAATAGGCAATAGTTGTAGCCCTGGTGATTTTATGAGAGAGAGGTAACTATTATTTTTGTTCTCTTTTATGTTAACAATATGATTTTTTTTTCCTATTCTTGTACCAAATAAGTAAAGAACGATGAATTGTTAAGATCTTTCATCCTTCATTTTTAAATGGGTTACTTGAAGGGGGTCAATTTGAAGATAGGGGGTTTGACAGATGTACTATTGTTATGAGTAGAGGGGGAGAGTGAAATAACTAAAAAACAAGATAAGTATGAAGTGGGAGCAGAATTAGACGTAAAAGCTAGTAGAGTTGGAGAATGGAGAGAAAATGAGAACGCGAAGCAGGAGGCATGTGCGCCGATTTGGCGCATAATGGGTTAGATGCCTGGCAGTTAGGGGTTCACAAGTCCGGGAGGAAAGCCACGCACGTTCTTACCGCCTCATGTTAGGGGTCCCTCTTACAGCTGGACCAATCTGTTCCTGTCTGCCTCCACTTTTCCTTTGCCTTTCCATTTTGCTCTCCCTCTTCATTTTCACATTTATTTTCCTTTTAAAGTTAGTAACTTCTCTTAGTCCATTATTCCATTTTTGTGTTGTTTGTCAATCACATTTGCCCTTCTCTTCATGTGCAGATCCAATTGTCCCAAATAAAAAAAAGTTACCGCGATTATGTGTCCTAACCTCAATAAATATAGTCAATTACTTGCACACCGTCACGATAGAACACGAATCTACGGTGGCAATCACATGGAACCTATTAAGATGGAAGGGACCAACATCCACCTTTAACGAAAGTCATCAGACTGACTCTGCCCGCTGACTCTTCTGTTAATTGGAGCGTGAACACTAACAGTGTATGGGATTAACATCGTTGAGTACAGCAGCGTTTATTACCAAAGTACAGGAAGACCTCTATAAATTAATAGCATTAGAATCATATAGAATTTATTGATTAAAAATTAATTAATAAATAAGTTAATAATTTTTTTAGTTTATAGAATGTATTTAAAATATTTCTTTTTTCTATCTTTTTTATAAATTCCTGGTATGTATACGTTTTTACAATAATTATAACTTTTAACTTGTTTTGCTATTTCATTCATCTTCATATACCATATCTATAAACATATTGCAATCATCTAAATTTGGTATTTCTAAGAAATTAATCTTCCAATCATAATTTGGATATTTACTATATAATATTTTCAATTTTTGTTTATCTTCCATTTTATAACCTAGATGTTACAAGACTATGCTTTAATCAGTTTTCTATTATTTTTAATAAAGTTGACCTTACTTCTACTTTGTTTCTAAATATATTACCCTGTAGTATATTTTCTAATTCTCTCTCAAATCTTTCTATTTCTATGATTAAAATATTTTTAAATGCTGCTACATTTATTCTATTGTCTAGAGTTATCCTAGTTAATCCATTAACTATCTTTCTATGAATATTAAAATCTGTATTTATTGACATTTTAATTTTTTTCCTATAGTTGGTAAATTTTGTTCTATAGAATCTTCATCACTATTTAATTCTGAAATTCTTATATTTCTTTGTTCTATAAAATTATCAAATCTTACACTTTGATTACCGTCTAAATCTACGTATATAGAACTACTTTCTGGTACTAATACAATTTAACAAACATACATTTAATTAACTAAAAATTTATTGTATTTTTCTAATCTAGTCAGTTGAACATGAATTAATTCACTAAATGCACATTAAATTAACTAAACATAAAAAAACTTATTGTACTTATTTTTTATTAAATAATATTTATTATAATCATATTAATTTAATTAAATATATTCAACAAATTAGATTAAAAATATTATACAAATATGATAAAAAGCATCCCATATGCACTCACAAAAAATTGGACTAATAGGTTTTAAAAATTGTGATGAGATTCAATTATATTTAAATATAAAAAAATAAGTAATAATTGAATTATATTATAATGAAATATCATAATCACTTATTTTGTAATTTTAATAAATTATTAATTTATGATATCAATGAGATTATAAAATTATATAAAATTTTTTAAAATATTATTTATTAATTTATTTAAATTATTAAATTCACCTGTTAGTACAAATTGAGATAGTAAAAAAAAATTTATAATTGAGGTTATTAATCTTTCGAATATTAATTTACAAAGGCTAGAGGTAGATCTTACTTCATTCTTGACTTGGCTTGGCCTAGCTTAGCTTACTTGCCTTTACTTGAGTTAATTATTAACTCTAGTTTAGTTGGAGCGTAGATATTCCGATTACTGTCTCCCCATCCCATTAATTGTTGTGAGTTTCCAGCTCAATTTTCCGGATATCAAATTTATAAATATTGCAAGGTAGTTTAAATTTTATTATCATTATTATTCTTTGAAAGACTCCGTTGAGCGGAGGTCAAATTTCCTGCTTCCATCTCTTTCAATAACGTCAAGGCATGTTCCAATGCTGTACAGCCACGTCTATTCGAATAGAAGATTTAGGTCTTTTTAACCAACATTATTGGACTTGAAAACAAAGATAGGTTGCACCAGATATATTCCTTTTTAAAATTTCTTTAGCTGTGTGCTATATAATACTCCAATTTCTCTAAATATTTTAATTCAAGAAATGTTGGTAAAAGTGGTTTTAACAATAATTAGCAGCGAAGTGAGAGCCACTGACAACACAGCATCTCGTTTGTTTTATCATTCACTTCTCTCTTTTCTCTCTCTCTCTCTCTCTTAATCATCATCATCCTCATAAATCGTCATCTCCATTCATTTATCTCTCTCTCCCCACTGGCCATCCATCGTTTCTTTCTCCTTCCCTCTCTCTCTTTTACTCTGTCAATTTTGCAGGTCAGTGCGCAGTCGATGATGATGATGCTATCTCTTTTCTGCTTATCTTCTCTTTCTTCTTTACTTCTGCCTTGTATTTTCTTTCATGAATTTTTTTCCTTTTAATATTGCAAATTTGTATTAAATAGAAAAAAATAATAATAACAAAGGAATAATTATCTAACTACGCAGGAACTCTCTTTCTAACTCTGAGCCTTTCCAGTTGTCTACTGTTCCGTCATCCTCTTCTTCTTCCTTTCTTTTATAAATCATTCCTTTAAACATCAGCCCAACTTTCACCAAACTTTTCTCGCATCTGTCATATTGCTTTAATTCTCCCATTCCCTCTCTCAACACCCACCTACAAAAGCAAAACTTGCCCTCTCTACCAACGCGCAGAGATTGAGTAAGAGGAAAGAAAAGAAAGGAAGTTGACATAAATTTAACTGATTCATTGCTGTTGCTCTTGTTATAACAGACGATGAAAGGAAAACCTACGTGCACCGGTTGCTAAAAGGGAAGTCGAGAGTTTGGGAAAGATGCAGCAAGGAGATGGAGAGACAGAATCCCAATACGGTGAAATGACTCCTGCAGAAACCGCAACCGCAACCGCAGCCACAAGTACACACATGACCCAGCAACCAGCAGAATCTGCCTCACCCATAAGCAGCCGACCACCTGCGACGTCTGTTACAAGCAATCTGGACGAACTTATGAGGCTACCTGGTGGCGGAGATGAGGATGAAGGCGATCGAGCTGGAGGTGTTGCTAGCGGCAATAGATGGCCCCGTCAAGAAACACTAGCACTTCTCAAGATTAGGTCTGAGATGGACGCCGCCTTCCGTGATGCCACCGTTAAAGGTCCTCTTTGGGATGATGTCTCCAGGTATAGAAATGTAAATATAATATTAAATGCATAATTTAATTATTTCTTAGTAAAATTCTAATAATTTTCATTTTAAAAAGTAAAACATAGTAATAATGCACTAGATATTCATTCAGTGACTGTGTTCTCCTTCTCCAAACTCAAAAGACGACCGGGAGTACAAGTACTAGTGGTTTGTGGTTGTAATTGTATATGTAAATGGAATGCTTTCTCCTCAAGATCTTGTTTTCTGAGTGTTACTCCGCACACAAAACACAAACGCACATGGCTTCTATCTCTTTCCATCACACGACTCACGAGTAAGGCATCTTTTCCTTCTTTCTTTCTCTCAACCCAATCCCAGATCCGCTGCATGAATTCTGTCCAATCCCCTCTTACTTGCCTTCTTCTTTTTCTTATTCATTTCTATTTTTAAAAGTGTGTGTATATATTCAATCTATCAGTTTCAATGAAAAATTGAAAATCGCTAGAGGAATTCCTTCAATCTTCCGAGAGAAAGGTTACTCTTTTTATTTTTTAACTTTTTCTCTCTCTCTCACTCAACGCTACTCTATTGGCTTTCAAATTAGTTTTATATATAATACGATCAACAATCATTGCTGTAGCGCGCGGGAGAGAGCGGAGTGGCTTTTATTTTTTCTACAATTCCCACATCACATTAATAATAATTATTATGACAACTCATTAGAAAGACCCATTCAAATGATTAAGTTTGATTACTCATACCTACCACAATTGCAGGAAACTAGAGGAGTTGGGATACAAACGGAGCGCAAAGAAATGCAAAGAAAAATTTGAGAACGTCCACAAATATTACAAGCGAACAAAGGATGGTAGAGCGGGTCGTCAAGATGGCAAAACATACAAATTTTTCAGCCAGCTCGAGGCTCTCGCTGCCACCACTAGTAACGTGTCAGCTTCCTTATCAATGCCCGTGACAACTGTCACATCTTCTGATACCAATACTATCACTTTAGATGTTGCTCCTGTCTCGATTGGTATTCCCATGCCTATCTCATCTGTTAGAATTCCTACTTCTCATTCCCCCTCAATTCTAGGCATGTCCTCATCCATGTTTCCTCCTGATCTCGGTGCAACAATACCAACCGCAGGCCACATTCCCCGATCTACTTCTACGCCGCCAGCGCCTCATACAGCAACAACCACCAATACAAACAACCCCGTTGGAATCAGCTTTTCATCTAATAGCTCTTCTTCCTCGCCGGAAACGGAGGATGACGACGACGAAATGAACTTTGATGGCCAGCTGTCGAAGACGGCTGGTAGAAGCCGCAAAAGAAAAAGACAATCGTTTACTACTAGTCACAGGATGATGGAATTTTTGGAGGGTCTAATGAAACAGGTAATGCAAAAACAGGAGGCCATACAACAAAAGTTCTTGGAAGTCATCGAGAAGAGAGAACAAGACAGGATGGGAAGAGAAGAAGCTTGGAAGAGGCAAGAGATGGCAAGAATGGCGCGTGAGCACCAGCTCATGGCACAAGAACGAGCCATTTCTTCTTCCAGGGATGCTGCCATCATTGCTTTTCTACAGAAAATCACTGGTCAGAGCATACAATTACCTCCTGCTGTAACCAATCCAGCTGCTTCACCACCAGCAGCTCCACCACTGGCAGCACCTGTAGCACTAGTGCCCGCAGTCCCTTTCTCTCCATTAACACAACATCATCTGACAGCATTGCCACTGGCACAAGAACGACGAGACCAACAAAATCAGCAACAAACCCAATCACACCATCGACATCAACAGCTACAGCAGGTTAAAAGTGCTGAAGTTGTAAGATATCAACCCTCTTGCACATCCATGCCACCTGAAGTAGTGATAGCGATTCCAGAACAACAGATACCTGCTTCTCAAGAAATTAGTAGCGGCGGAAGCTTCGAATCAAGCTCCTCCAGGTGGCCGAAAGTTGAAGTTCTAGCGCTTATAAAGTTAAGGAGTGGACTTGAACTGCGGTACCAAGAAGCCGGGCCAAAGGCACCTCTTTGGGAAGAAATTTCAGCAGGATTGAAGGGGATGGGCTACAACAGGAGTGCCAAGAGATGCAAGGAGAAATGGGAGAACATTAACAAGTACTTCAAGAAGGTTAAAGAAAGCAACAAGAAACGCCCCGAAGATGCCAAAACCTGCCCTTACTTCCATGAGCTCAATGCGCTTTACCGGAAAAAAATACTTGGCAGTGGCAGCACTAGCGTTGGTGGTGGTGGCGGCGCCAGCACTAGTAGCTTTAATATATCAGAAGAGCGACAACCCCATCGGCATCAACAAGAGAGCCACAAAATGGATCCAACTCCAACACCGGCAACAAATCCCCAAGAGCGCAGTAACGTTGAGACGATCGTACTGGCATCTCAACTGACGCCAGCTTCTGAATCAGAAAACAAAAATGTAGGCAATGTCGATGCACAAGTAAGCAATGTAGGTTTGCCACGGAGCCTGTTTGGAGAAGGAAATGGAGGAGCTTCAAACAAGGTATAAGTTATCTGGAAGAATGAAATCAACGAAACTTTGTGAACCCTGATTATTATTTTATGTATGTGGTTGTAATTAATTCACGAACATTGGATTGGGGATCTCTTCATATGACCCTTTCGTGATGCCTATTGATTCTTGTTTTCATATTGAAGCCAGAAGACATTGTGAAGAAGCTGATAAATCCGCAGGGGATGCAAGAACGACAGCGACATGAACACCCTCAAACGTCATTTGGGAATGATTTGGACAAGATTGAGGAATCCATCAAGGGCAGTGACAGCGATAATATGGACCACGAGGAAGATTATGACGAGGATGAAGAAGATGATGAGGACTTAGAAGAAGAGAGAAGTATAGCTTATAAAGTAGTGTTTCAGAGACAGAATACAAACACGTCTAATGGGGGAGGAAATGGGGCAGCCTCATTTCTAGCCGTGGTTCAGTAGTCTTGGAGCAGGAAGATTTCTGGTGGGATGAATACGTCAGTGTGTGCCTTTTGTACCTATATGTTTAGAAGGTCAACAAACACACCTAACGTTTCAGTTCAAAAAGCCAGCTGATAACTTAAGTTCTTAATTTGTTTCATCTTCTTTCTTTCCCATACATTTCTTTTTATCATTCTCCTCTTTCTTATTTTTCTACTTTTTGAGCAGTATAGCTCTGTTAAGATGACAAGTCTCTGGGGTGGCAATTACTTTTATCTTTTTTTTTAAAAAAATTTTGGGTCAATTTATTGATTTGTTGGTGAATAAAGAACCGTTGCCAAGGAGAAACGGAAGAGTTGAATCAAGGCAGACAAAATAAGCTTGCCCGGCAGCAGCAGCAGCAACATCAACTTGGAAGGCAGAAGAGAACAAAGAACATAAAAGAGGAAAGCAGAAACACAAACCTCGTTGCATGGAGAGCATATGCATTGTCAGATTGTAGAAACTCAAGCATTTCTTTGACTAGGTTTGCATTATTTCTTAATTGTTTTGGTTTTTAATTTAATGAATGAAAGAATCTATATGTTAATTTCTACGTTTACAAAACATTTTATTTTTTGTGCGTTGTTGTTGTTGTCTGTTGCATTCTTAACTTTATTAATTTATAATCATCCTCCAGTTGAGTAGTTTCATTTGCCAAAACTTACTGTGAGCAATGAAGTTTTCTTTTGAAAAACGAATACACATATACCGATATAATAATTCCGATTTGAACAATAAAATGTGTATAATTAGTAAACAAACAAATAATTAGTTGTATACAAAACTGGAGAATGGAATGTTTTAGATCAGATGAACGGCCTACGATTCGAGGTTTTCATTAAAAGTCTAATAAGCAATGTTGAAAGATTTACAAGAATTGACATATTAACAGGACGATCAGCTTTAAATACACGCGCGCGGGGGTCTGACTGCGTCTTATTTATACGCAATAATAACATTTTCAATGGTTTTATGGAATCAGCCGACTGAAGACAGTCTCCAGTTATAAACAGAGTAACAGTCTTTGATTTATTCTCGAGTGTGTGCAAGGCTTTTTATGATCACCAACCGAAGACGACGAGCAAAAAACCCGCAGGTTATAATATATATATATATATATATATATATATATATATATATATATATATGAAACATACCACAACACAAGCCATTATAACATAGAAATGAAAGAAATAGTTAAAAGGAAAAGAAAAAGGATCGAAGAATATATAAGATAGAAACGAAAGGAGGAGAAGGCAAAAGTAATAATGGAAAAGCATATTGACAAGTAGGAAGCACAAGGAGTATATAGAAAACAGAAATGGTATCCCATAATAATTCCACTTGCGAATAGCCTAGGCCTAGCAACATGGGTTTCTATCAACGTCGTCAATAATGTTCCCTCTCCCACTTGGACGATTGATCAATCCTCAAGTACCAAGTACCCTACCCATGTGCTTTCTTATTTTTCTACCACCCTGTCCCGGCTGCCTTCCTCTCCACCTCTATCTCCACTTTTTCTCTTACTTTTTCTTCTTTCATTGTTCTTTTCATTACAATCTTAATTCATTTTTTTTTAATTAGGACTTTTCATATCATTAATTCGTGCAGAATTGTGTATGCATATAGCTAGTTAATATTCATGATATGTACGCGCAAACAGTTTTTTAATGTACATCTTTAAATTAAAGTAAATAAAAAATGTAAACAAATATGTGAAGCACATGGGAGAAGAGTGGCTTGGTTGGCATTGTTGACAGGATTTGCACATAATTATGGAAGGCCACAGCCTGTACTGTTTATCTATGCCTACTACCTAGCATTTCAGTGACAAAACCAACCAAAAAAAAAGAATTGTAATAAATTAGTAATGGAGAGTACAAGCGTCTCTTTCTCTAATTATAATTGATTTTTGCTTGTTATCTTGGTGACAGGTTGAGAAACACTTTATACACCCGATAACACACACACACACACACGGCATCTCTTAAAATTTTCTTTTCAAGCATATAGCATGTTGTTCTTACTTTCTAACCGACAAAATTACACAACTCCGTGTGACGGAATTTATGTTTGTTCCACGTCCTTGATGCTTTTGCTCTCGTCGAAACCAATAACGGAAGTCATTAAGGGGGTGACTACCTCACCAATTTCACCATCAGATTTATTAATTTATTTATTTTCCTTGTCACAACCCTACTACTTTCATATCAAAATCACTCCTAAATTTAACAGAAACAGCGTCAAACCCACAAAGAAAAAACCTGAACGTATACCTAGAGCAACCATACGCTCCATTTTAAAAATAATTATGGCGTGTGAAGTCCAAGTCCAACTACGCTACGAGGTTACACAGACTTGCGGGTCCAACAGACTGACCTTTTTCGGTTTGAAATGATCACTGAAGCAAGCGCTCGAGCTAATATCATAATAATAATAATAATAATAAGAATAAGGCAGAGCTGGCTGTGCCTGAAATCATCATGTTCATGCGTGCCACATTGTTGCCAGGACCAACAGTCAAATCACGTAACATAACTGTCTGTGATGAGAAATTGTCTACGATGAATACACGCAAGGATATAATATATATTAATTTTATAATAATATTTTAAATATAATTTATTACATATTTTAAATTTAATATTCGTACGTTTTAAATTTATATTTTATATATTATATATTATTTATTTATATATTTTAAATTTTATCTAAAACATTTTAAAATTTACATTACAATTTTAAATTTTGTGTTAGAACTTGCAACGTTACTTAGGTTTGTAATGCCCGTTTGTGATTAATCATTAACAGTAAAACCAACGGCTTCTGAAACTGCTTCATAGTTGACTTGACTGCCACCCACCGGCCAAGGGCAAAACACAAAATATTCTGCCGATCAGGAGGTGAATTACTCGATCAACATTCTAGCTCTAGGCCACAGAAACCCTTTCGGCTTAGCAGCAGTAATCAAGATTCAAATTGCCAATGGCTAACTTCCGAAGGTCCAATGACTCTATTCTCCCCTCCCCTCCCCTTGTGTACTTGCCAGTCTTTTCGGGTCCATATGTGATAAACCAATCTTCGGCTCCTTGAAGCCCTAGAAATAGTTCTCTCGCTAACATCTGCAAGTCTGTCAATGAACAAATAAACAAAAAGAAAAAAGGAAAGGAAGAAAGAGGTTCGAACAAATGCAGCCAGTTAATCTATATCACAATTTCATTTTATCTTTTTGCTACTATTTTAGGGACTTCAAAGGCTCCCTTTGAGACAATACACTAATCCGCGGAGAAGAAACACCATTTCATTCAATGTTCTATGCACTTAAGTTCACTTGTGCTGTGACACAACACTCAAATCTGTATATTCATGAAACAGACCAAAAAGTACGTTAAGAAGAAACAAAATTATGAAGAAATTTCCATTGCTGCAGCTTCAACAAATCATGTTTGAGACCCATTCCAAAAATGAGACAACGCAGAGTTCAGGTAAGATTTGGCCTAAAAATTAGGAAAGCCCTATAACTCCGGCTTGCTCTTACTTTTTTTCATTTTTGCTTTAAACCTTGACTTTGCCATGAGTGTCTGTACCGTATTCATGAAGTTCCCCATCGCCATCAAAACCAAGAGGATCCCACAAACAACTACCTGCCAAACACAATTTTCCATCACCAACATTGCCGCAATATATAAATGCAGCAATGAGTACCTTTCATTTCTATTTACATTACATGTATCATTTCCTTTAGACAAACTGATTATCGGGTTAAATGTTCCCAAGAATAGAAGGGGAAAGGAAAAATAATCGAGTATTCCTACCTGCCATTCAGATACAACCCCATCAAATGCAGTTCTAAGCAACAATAGTCCAACATATGCTTCAAAACCCTAAAATCAAATTTCAGAAATACAAACAATAAGTCCAAAGTCAGATAACTAACAATCGATGAAGTCGTATCCCAGAAGTAAAACCAAATGTGTTGAATTATTCATTAAAATAAAAGTTAAGAAAGAATGATGCTTCAGGATAAACTGTAAAGAAGAGCACAACACCACAAAAGGAGAAAATCATACAATGAGAAAGGAGGGAGAAAAAACTCTTGCTCCTACCACTGAACTGCCACCATCATGATGGCTCAGTGTGAATTAGAAAAACAGAAAGTGCTATTTAGCTTCCATTTAGAAAACAAAGTTTGAGATTTTAACTTGTCCCAATAAGCACAATACTGAAACCAGTAAGCCTATTCCCAGGTGGAAGGAACTTGCGATTTCGCAAAGATCCACAGTTCAATATTAAGTTACCAGATAAAGGAAACTGCTAGATCTTCAAGTTTTGTTCATCCACTTACAAACCAATTAAGAAATGTTAAATAGTTTGAGATCTACAACTATGGGCTGTTATTCACCCACTTAATAACCAGGCTACAGGGTGCTGTGAAAATTTCATGGTTGCAAACAATCATTGGTAAGGAGATTACCAAAGACGGTTTTTAGTAAATAAAACCTGATATGCCACTGACATCTGCAAAGTTTTATATCAACTGAAATGGTTGACCAGCTTGATTCACCTGCAGTACGAAAAGGATAGGACACAAAAGCCACAATTGGCCATCCACACCAGCTGTTTCTCCCCAGACAACATCCATTCTCTTTGCCTGAGAGCAGCAACAAAATAGTCTTATAACAAAGGAGGTTCTTTAACCTATGTACAGCAATGATACAGCAGATTGAAAACATTAAAAACAAAGGTAAACCAAGAGCAGGGCCCAAGAATGCAGAAAAAATATAATAAAAGCCAAACAGAAAGCAAGAGCAAATTAATTTTGGCATGATACCTTTCCCAATGCAATACGTGTGTAGAGTCTTTGACGTTGGTATCTGTTCTGCAGAAGCATCGCAACTCCTTGCATCATAGCCCATTGAAGGAAAAGTTGTACTCCTCTCTGCACAACGTTGAACTAACTTTTAGTAAAATATACTAAAATAGTATTAGCATATTAGCAGACCAAGAGTAACCTGCTTTTGTGCACAATTTGGCTGCCCCTTAATCTCCCATGTCAGACTAACAAGGGCCATAATCATGGCACAATAGTGATGGTAAATCCACCTGCAAAACATATTCAGTATCTTTGCCAAAATACCACCTGCTATGTCAGGGGATGATACTAACAAACTAAGAAACTATATTCCATGCTAGAACATTTTGACAAAAGTGTAATGCTACTGTCCATTAATCATCATTAATTAGTTGACATAGAAAAATGGGAGGGGGGTGGGGAGGGGGAGGGACACACAAACACACTATTAACTCTCTAAGTATTCAAATTGACAGTGAACTACAATAGACATAATTCAGTAACAGAGGTGGACAACTGAAGAACATGGTACAATTCTATTGACACACCTTTTCTTATATGCTTCACTCATATTCTAAATATACTTTAAACTCAGAAATGGGTGGATGCCTTTTTGCTGAGGAGAAAAAAGAAGAAATAGCAAATGAAAATCTTTTATATTAGTTTAAGTAATCAGATGAAATAAACTAAAGAAAATATAGTAGCAACAAGCCAATAGTGTAGAAATTAGAAGCTTTACAGCAGAACCTAAAATTAAGATCAAGAATATGGGAAGAATGGTGCTGCAACTAGATGACTTCCATTTATGAAAAAGACAAAGAGAGCATCAAAAGCATGATTGAAAACAGTCATTTGTTATTCATAACTTCTAGAAGATCTGTCGAGTCCACCAAGGATTATTATTAAATTAAATGAGAAAAAAAAGGGTCGATGGAACAATGTTCTTAATGTCCCCACTGATACTGCATCAACTCATACCAAAAGGAAAAACACTAGAAAACAGTTACATCCATCAAGTCGGCTGGTGTTGAAATGAGATCTTAAATCTAACTAGTTGCACAGGTGATCCTAAGGTGGCTAGTGTTTCCACTTGATCTTTTTCTTAAAACCAATATACAATCTACCCACTAAATAAACATTCTTTACATTAGGAACTATATAGAATCTGATGCTTAACAGACTTGACTTGACCATGCTAGTAGTAAATTGAAGAGTCAAGAACTTCCAAGTTAACATTATAGCAGATAACTTCACATCAGTAAAGTTTCCTCTACATGAAGTGAATCAGTATATTCTTGATCAGAACTCACACCCGACAGCTCTCCAGACCACAACACTGATGCCATATAAATGATGACATGAGCAGAGTTTCCAATAATCTCTTTTTTATTTTATAGGATCAAAGACCAAGAAGAAAAAGGAAAAAGAGTATAGTAAAATTTGGAATTGACTGTGAATGATTATTGTTCTCCTATCCTTTCCTGTCAGTCATAAACTTTACCTGCCATAAATCTCCATGAATAAAGTAAGGCACATGCCTATCTAGACAAAGATAGTGAAATAAATTATCATTATCCAGTGCCTTAGAAAGGTGTTCTGCAGTTGTTTGAAAAAAAAAGGTACAAATTTTTCTTGTTTATGCTTTTCCCTAAACAAATGACAACCAGCTTCACCGTGATAATTTCATTTAGCTTGACCAAGGCAATGCTAATGGATCACTTATGGCCAACATGCACATGGATAAGATCTGTATGACAATCTCCATCCACTTCATTTGGATTTTAGTCACAAGACATAGCTCAAACTTAGATGAACCACACAACCAGCATAAGTTATTTTTTTCCTTAATATTATGGACCCTTTCCGTGTCTAATGCAGAAACACTTTCTGTTGCATGCCAATACTTGAAAGGCCTAAGCTTTAACCATCAGGACAGTTTACATTAAACTTGAGACAGATATCACAATAATGTGTAAACAGCATTAATGTGTAATGTCCACATGAAAGCAACACTCAGATCACACAACACATCACAAATAGGGAGACGTGCACAATTATTAAAATGAATGGTGTAGAAATAAAATCTTCCCAATTACAACCAAGCTTTTGAACCAATTTGTCGAACACTTTTTGCAGCATTACCCCAATTTTCACATGAAAATCATCCCACAAAGTTGTTATTCTATTGACATATTTCAAACAGTTTTTTCAAACATTATCTCCATGCAAATATTGATAACATATAACTTTACAAAATGATTTCAATTTGAACTTAGCCAGAAGTTACCATTGAAAAAAATTCTTGACCTCACATTGTACTTCCATAATTTTCCAAAAATTACAACTTATGATATGTATGCACAATAAACATGATAGTGTATCATGAAGTTGGTTTGCTGTAATAAGCACATGAAATTATAAAAACCCATTACAGCAGAATAAAAGTAAATGCTTTGTCCCGAATACAATAACGTGAAACCAAAAGCAAGGGAGTTTAAGGAAATACCAAGGGCGAATATCACTTCCATTGAGTCTCAATATGTTCTCACGCAAGGCCAAACCAGTATAGAGGAACAACAGCCATGCCTGACAGACACATCATATGCACATGTCAAATGTAAGAAAATAAAACATGCCTGCAGAAAAGTGAAAATTAAGGCAAAAAATAGATAAGTGCCTGGTAAAGCTGAACTGGAAAAGCGGGAAAGCATCCATCCCAGATCCAAGACCTCAAGATCAGTAGAGTTGATGGAAATAGAAGGAACAAAAGGGCAGTCCTATCCTGCCCGAGACCAATAATAATAACAACGATAAAGTAAATACAAAAAATAAAATAAAAAGAAAAGAAAAGGGAGCATATTACATACTCTGTAACTATTGTACTCCTCTTTAACGTTCAACTGAACATCCTTGCGGGAGGCTCGCACATTAATTGGTCCAATAAACTTTTTCAGAAAACTACCTGAGGAGGGAAGAAATTAAATGAGTTAATTGGAAAAAAAATGGAATGGAAGTGAATATCAAACATCATACATAAATCATACCCTGAGCTTTGCTAGGAAGAAAAGCGGAGGCGTCGCCATCATATATCAAACATGCAGCCCTTTGTAAATCTTCTTCCAGCTGTTTTGTTTTAGGAAATAAAATAGTAAAACAGAGAAATCAAAAATCAGAAAATAAGAAATTAAGATGGATGGATGGAAAAAATGTTAAAGGGTTGAAAGAAAAAAGAACCTTGTCGGCGAACTTAGAGTGAAAATGATTGTTGGAATGAAGCAAAGATCGCAAGCGACGAATGTTGGAGTCCAAGGAAACAGCACGCTGTCTTAGGGATTGTTCTTCGCTTGATGTTCTATTGATCAAGGATGAAGCAGAATCCTGCAACTCTTTTGCCTGTTCAACAACTCTTACTACTTCTTCTTCAACCTTCTTACTGGATTCCTCCATTGATTCCATCTCCGCGGATTCGAATTTCTTTGATTTTGCTGGGAATTACACAGTAAATCAAAAACGGTTGATTACCAGAGCTCAGAGTACATGTACAAGAAAGAAACAAGCACGCAAATTCGTTCTCTCCCTCTCTCTCTTTCGCTCGCTCGTCCGGCCTTTTGTGATCTATATGAATTTGTTTCTATATATATATATATATATATATATATATATATATATATATATATATATTTGTTTTTCAATTAAAAGTATGGAATATAAATATGTTATTAAGTAACGTTAATAAATAATAGAAAATGGGATGTCATGCATGCATGTATGTCTGTAGATTGGCTGTGCTTTCGTTGTGTTTTTGATAGCCCAACTCAGCCCAGCCCATTGAAGATCAAGATTCCGATGTTTCACGTGTGGAGAGGAAGCCTATTTTTACTCCTCTTTGTATTTATGATCAACCCTAATTTATTTTTACCAAACTAACCACTTTGGATGATTTTACCCCAAACCCTAAAACACAATTTCACCCTAAAACAAACGTCTACTCATTTTCTTCTCACTTTTTTTATATTACGTTACCAGTCAATTACTAGTTTCATTTTTAACAATATAAAAAATACAACAACAATAAAAAAAAAGTTAATCTCACTTACATTGAATAAAATTTTATGATATTTGTGTGTTTACAAGTAATTGATAAAATTTGATATTAATTTTCATAATTAAAGTATAATATATGATAAAATTAAACTTGTTGTGGTAGTTAATTTCTTCTTTCTTGATAAAATATTGACACATTAGTAAAAAAGTAGACATATAGATAAAATAAAATATAGTAAATAGGGTCATTTCAATATGTTTGGGTGAGAAAATATAAAAGACAGAGGTGTAAAGATGCAGGTAAATCTAGCGGGCGGTCGAATAAGGAGGATGTAGTGCGTGAGGCTAAAATTCTTCCTTGGATCCGTGGATCAGGGAAAAAAGGCCTTTAGTTTGCTCTGGGTTCTAAAAACCCAAGATAAAAATACTCTAGGTCTACGTGAACTAGGATAAAAATGCTCTGGGTCCGTGTGAACCAAGACTAAAACGTCATGTGTTTGCTTTGGTTCCCGGAAACCCGGGGCAAAAACGCCACGGGTCCGCGCGTACCCCAGGCGAAATTCCTCGAACCCAGCGTTTTGAATCTGGGATTTTATCACCGGGTCTCTGAGGCTTTTTGTTTTAGGTTTTTATCACTTGGGTCTTAGGGACCTAGGTGAGTTTATCCCTGAAGCTTTGAGATTTAATGTTTTTATTACCTGCTTCTCTAGGGACTTAGGTGAGTTTATCACCTAAAAAATTTGCTTATCAGCTGCGTACTAAACGCTCTGGGTCCGTGTGAACCAAGACTAAAACGTCATGTGTTTGCTTTGGTTCCCGGAAACCCGGGGCAAAAACGCCACGGGTCCGCGCGTACCCCAGGCGAAATTCCTCGAACCCAGCGTTTTGAATCTGGGATTTTATCACCGGGTCTCTGAGGCTTTTTGTTTTAGGTTTTTATCACTTGGGTCTTAGGGACCTAGGTGAGTTTATCCCTGAAGCTTTGAGATTTAATGTTTTTATTACCTGCTTCCCTAGGGACTTAGGTGAGTTTATCACCTAAAAAATTTGCTTATAAGCTGGGTACTAGGTGAGTTTATCCCCTGAACATTTTGCCCTGGTTCCGCGGGACTCATAGCCATTTCGTCCTGGTCCACGTGGACCCAAGGACGAATTTCGCCTTGGGTCTGCGTGAACTCAGAAGGAATTTTAGCTTCATGCGCCGCACCCTCTTGTTCAACTGACCGCTGAATTTATCTTGCGTCTTTACTCCTCCTGTCTTCTTACCCAAATATACTAAAATAATCTTATTTATTATATTTTATACTATTGTGTGAATATTTTAAAAGACAAGAAGGAAGAAATAAAATGTTATACCAAAATTTTAATTTTATCTAATTACAAAAATATTTTTATAATTTTTAAACACAAAAATAAAGAAAAATTATATGCAATATACTTGTATTAACCTTTTTTTTTATTGTTCTATTCTTTATGTTGTGGAAGACAAAATTCACAATTGATTAGCAAAGCAACAGTGATGAGATGAGAAAAAAATGAGTGACGAAATGAGAAGAAAATAAAAAAATGTTTATTTTTATCTTTTAGTTATTACGAGGACAGAAATGAAATTGTATCTTAAGGTTTGAGGGTAAAATTGTCTAAAATGGTTAGTTTGGTAAGAATAAATTAAGGTTGGTCATAAATATAAAGAGGAGTAAAAATAAAATTATTTTTAAAAATTTCCCAATTCTCCCTCTCCCATTCACTCATTTTTCTATTTTTATTTCCTTATAAAAAGAAAAATAACAAATCCCCGCTTGCTTCCAATTTTCCGAGACAACTCCCAAATGACAATTTCTTTTTTTAAGACCAAACAAGAAAATGTCAGCAACAATAATAGAAATGTATGTTTGTATGTACGTAAAGATTGCCATCAGTTATTTTATTCCTTTTTATAGATTCGCAAAGCATATTAATATGCCTAAACAAATAAATAAGTAGAATCTTTCTTTCTTTTTATACTTTTTTCTGAAATTTGAATTAATTGTAGCTAAATAGCTCTCTTAAATATTATGTTACAAAATTAAATTCCAAAGTCAAATAAAGCCACCCACCCCGCGACTGCATAATTATAACCAACAAAATAATATCTCTGTCTTCGCTGCTTACAAGTAGAACAAACATAACTCACAATTTGTTGGTAAAGACAAGGGTGATGTAGGTAAATTAAAAATTGGTGAGCAAGAGACATTTATTGCTCATCCTTAGCCCGTTGAAGATTATTAAAATCATTTCATTCTCAGGGAAATTGGTGAAATGTTGTGTGTACTATAAATTGGGAAGCAATACGTTTGTTTCTATTGACAACGTTGTCTTGCCGCTTCACATGTACGAAAGAACGTGATATCATTGTCAGTACACCGTTACTAAATATGGTTAGACTGAAATAAAATAGTATTAGAAAATGACAAATTGGATGGGGGTTGGTGGCCCTCTTTTGTAGGTGGCTGACCTGTATTTTCTCTGATTACAGTCACATCAACCTGGTTTGTGCCACATCCAACGGATTGAGAAACGGCCAGGCAGCTCTGTTTTCTGCATCACACGGCACACCAAATATAATTGCAGTGTAGTCTTAACACAGAATGGCGTATAAAGGATTTTCCAAACAAAATTGAACAACTCTGCAGCATTTTACATAGCAGTTACATGAATAAAAAAAATCCATCATCAACAATGAACAACAAGAAGAAATTGATGCCATGTCAAGCACAATATGCATCTTCAACAAATTCAGCTCCAGCTTCTTCTTCCACCATGATCCATCCAACTACCTTGAATTTTCACACCACACCTCAATTCTGAATTCTCATACAATAGGGATGGCACAAACTAATGCGGACCATGAGTATTTCCCCTTGTTCCAAGTCTTACCTCTTTTCAGTTTTTACATTTCAAAGGAAAAGTACTCAAACAGCCAAAAAAAAATGAACATTAAAAATGCTGCGATAAGAAAGGGAAAGGAGAAAGAGAAAAAAAAAGGAAAGAAAAATAAAAAGAAAGTAAAAGAAACTACAACCTGTACTAGTGTGGTTTCTATTTAGGTTCACTGGTCCAGTAAGTTTTCACAGCCAAAAGAATTTTCTCTGGATTAAAGGGTCCACTCTCATGGTCCACAATCTGGCTCTTCCATCTCATTCCATCAGTTATACTCTTTATCTTCACTAGCACTTCCACTGTATCCCTAAAAATAACTGTCCCCTCTGGCCTCAGAATTCTATCCATCTCCAGCAGAATGTAGGTAATGTCACACCTTCAATTCACAAATTAAACAGTCAGCTGCAATATCACAACATTATTAATATATAAGATCAAGAAACTAAATTGATTTCTCAAGTTATTTACCTATCCCGGTATAAACTGAACACTCCACTAGCATGTATAAGATCATATGTCCTTGGATACGTCGAAAATGCCTCACACCAATCGTGATATGTTCCGATGAAACCTCTTTCATATATCACGCCTAGGGTGTCTTGATTTGAATGAGAAGGAACCACATTCATGACCCACACTGGATATTTTGACAGCCCCGCAGCAAATCCCCCAAGATTAGCATTCATGTCCATTATATTCCTGTATCGTCCTTTGGGTAAGGGACTGATAATCCTTTTGTAATGTTTCACCTTGTCATTCCATTGTTCATTATCCTCTTGGAACTTTTCAGCTGTGATTCCTGATATTGAACCACTACTAATTCTAGGGGGAACAGCAAATGCTCGCTCAGGCCACTTTTCCAATGCACCTCCAGCAACTTCATCTGAGCTGCTTACTTCCGGAAGTGGTGTTAAGCAAGTTTCCATATCCGTGTACCTGTTTAGCGTATTAAAATACGAATAAAAAGTAACTACAAAAGATTTTTATTTTATGTTAAACAAGTAATTGGTGGAGGAATATGCCAAGAGAGTACCAAGCAGCATCTGAATTGGACGACTTGCATATATCCGGAGTTTTATAAATCTGTCTGCTCTTGTTGCATTCAATATGGTTCATGGGTTTCTGCCAAATTGCTAAATCATGCTTTTCAATCACTTTGTTCCAGCAGAGCCGCAGGGCAACATCTTCGATAGCATCTTGTTCTTGTTTCAAATCTTCTCTGGTTCTTTCCCAGCCTCTCCAGTATTTTTTCCAGCGGATAGGAGGACCTGAGAGAACCCAATAACCACCAGGCCTCAAAACTCTGTCCACTTCAATCAGATACATACCATCTGTAACAATTAGAACAACTCTTTAGATAATTTAGTGAGAGCATGGGATCATGATGCTTTTGTTTTTGGTGTTCGAAATATCTGAAGCTAGTAAAGAATTCTATTCTTCTATTTATCTATCTTCTTTAATATCCCATTGCAGACCAGAATAAAGCAGATGGGCCAACTTACCATATTTATGCCAAGGTATCAAGCAACGAGAACAGTGAGCCATATCAAAAGCTCTAGCTGGGTAAGGAAGCCGCTTAGAACCCATTATGCCAATCATAGCAGGAACTCCACGTTCGAGTGCAAATTGTACTTGTGCTTCATGTGTATCCCTTGGCGCAAATGACATTGTCAGGATATCCCTCTTCAGAAGATATGCACCCCAACTTGCAACCTTAAGTACCAGAGTAAAGACATAACAATAGAAATATCAGCATCCGAAATGAATGCTGAAATAGACACCTCGATGGGGACAAAAGAATGTAAACAAAAGATGGAGGTTTTACTTACACCACAGCCTGTATCAATTGCCGTTCTGATAGTTCCACTGGTAAGAGGAATAAGTTCATTAATGTCATCAATGTAAGCATCAGCTCCATGAGGAAACATGGTACCTCCACCAGGGAATCTGAAGCGCTCGCCTTCCACTTGAATCCAATTTTGAATGGCTTTCTCTATGCTGAGTTCTTTATGTGGAATATTGTCATACCAGGCATAGTCTCGGCTCTGAGGCCATTTGAATGGGGTTTTATATTTTGGTGGTGCCGGTATTAGGCAATGTAGGAGTTCTTCCTGCATGGGGCAATGCCTTTCCCTGTATTTCAACATGTTTCTATCAAATTTCCTCCCCCTCACTGGATCTTGGCAAGGAGTGTATTCACTCTTTGACATGTCACAAGGTGGAAACTTTGGCACTGAAACAGAATTGTTGACTTCAATTTGATGATGGCTATCAAAGTCTAAGACAGCAGGTGATGATGAAGATGACAATGTTGATGGATCCAGTGGGGAGACATTGTCGCCAGATCGAGGGGAATTGATATTACAACTGACTCTAGTGTAGAAATCAGAGAGCGGAGTAGTAGTAGTTTGCCATGCTCCCAAGACATAAAATAAAATGCAGAGGCCACTAACACCTAAGATCCAAGTTAGACGCTTTCTCTTTGATTCGAGCTGAAGAGGCTTTGGTGATCCACTGTACTCCTTGGCCATTCTTAAGTGCCTGCAACCATCTCCAAACTATTAAAATAATTGCCAGACTTCGAACAAAGCAAGCTGACAATGACAAAAACGACTGGAACAAAGAAATCGTCAAAGCAATTTTAAGCAGATTGTGTCCAAGGAATTCATGTTCAGCGCTCAAATTCTTTCTCTATTGCATAAGTAAAGGTACCATAATAACAGGTTGACAATGGAATTCCAAAAATAGAAATCTATAGCTCACCTTGTTTATTATTGAAACCAGGAAGCGAATATCGTGAACCAAGAAATATACAAGAAAACATTCTAGCGCTGACACCAAACTAGATTTGCAAGAGTGAATAGTATGATCTCCGACCACGCTTGAGTCACGTTCTAAGACTCGAATGTTCAATTGTTCTTTTTTTTTAATTATTATTATTATTAAATATACCCCAATATGGTAATAAACAGAGGAAACATAACAAATACGGGAAAGAGAGTGAAAATCCGTGGCCACTCTCAATCTCAACCTCAAATATTAGCCTAGGTCACCGAAAAACATTTTAAAAAGCTCCATCAAGACATGGTATTAGGAGTTAGAACCGATAAGTAAAAACTGTTTCAGAGAGCACAAGCCAAAATTAATAATATGAAACTCGAAACCGAACTAAAAATAACAACAAAGCTTTACCTCTTGAAACAAATACAAAAGTGAGAAGGGGGTTTTCTTCAAAATCCTTTTCGACCTTTGTAGAAAGATATGAACTTTGCATAACCTTTCTTACTTTTCAGGTTCTTTGTTTTTCTTTATTACTCTTTCATAAATCCAGAAAACAACCTTTGAGTACCTGACCTTCAGGAAACATGTAGGCGATGCAGGGTACTTGTAACAGTAATTTTTCTTTTAAAGAAAAGAAAAGAATAGAAAAGTAAAAAGAGCATACCAGGAAGAAGGTTGTGGACAACTGAGAGTCCCCGAGTAAACAAATATAAACTTGGACGAAAATAAACACGGAACTCTTGCAATTCTGAGAACTCCTTGCTAAAACTTGAGATGGTAAGAAAAAGAAGCTCGAGGATCAATGAAGCCAGGGAAAAGCAGGTTGACAAGAAAGCAGAAAAAGAAATAGAACAACAGAATAATAATAGGAAATAATAAAGGATGATTAAAAAGAAAAAAAAAGAGGAACGTTAAAAGTTCTCCGTCATTACAGGAAGGTAATGAGTGGTGACTCAGACATTTGTTAAAATATAGAGGATTGAAAACGCATGGTGTGGACGAGAGGGTATGGTTTAATCTTTAGTTTTAACCTTGGCCTCAGTTTCTATTGTTCTCAATTTTTCGTTTTCTTGCAGTTGGTTCCTTTATTTTCCAAAAATGGACGGAAGTAAAGTAAGGGGGATGAGGAAAAGTGGATTTGGTCCAAACAAAAAGACAAGTTGATGGTAGAAAATGAGTATTAACAGGAGAGTCACTAGCCTTTTTTCCCTCCCTCTCATTGCCATTTTTTTCTCTACCTTCCCTTGTTTTTAGGTTCCTAATCTAACATCTATCTTATCTTACCTTATGTCTGACACCATTAGTAGTAATACTTTCATTGTTAATTCTCTATTTCTAGGACAAAATCTTAACGTTACTTCAAGTTTGATATATTTTGTTACCCTTTTTATGTTTCAAGATTTATGATTGTTTGATAACGATTGCACGAATTTATTTCGAATGATTTGACACGATTATCAATTAGAACTTCCATTATACATGATTTCAACTTGAGAACACAATTGGCTTCGCCTACTGTCAATGATTTAAACTTGGGAGCCCCACTCCTGCGAGTAGAGTCACACCACACGTACTTTAATGAGAGGCTCCTCTTACCCTACGATCAAGTATCGAAGAGCAAAAGAATGTCATCCATTACTCGATGTTCAATTTCTCCTTTATTTGCATTTGTCTTCATCCATTATCATTAGCATTTGTCTCCATCGTTATCATATGTTGGCTTTGTCACAGCAGTGAGCAGTGACGCCCGTTACTCCCCAAAAAGAAAAAGAGTAATACAGTATCCGTGCAACTGTTGCCAACCAAAAAAAGGGCATGCGCCTTTGTCGTTTTCACAATATTATTCAACAAGAAGAAGCAGCCTTTGATAGCCTAGTTAAATAGATCATTTTTTTAATAACGAAATAGCTTAAATGGTGGAATAAAATCGTTTATGAAATTTATTCGTCTTTTCGAACAACTACATAGGGATGAGGCGCTAGCCGAAACTACTAACAGAAGAAATATTGAATTCCTCCGCGCTGTAGTACCAGTATTCAGATATCGAATCTGTTCCCTTGCCACCAAAAAATATAAATGAACACTAGAAGAACCGGATAATTTACACAAACTAGATCCACTGTAATAATCTAATTTACACTCAGTTCTAACTTGTACAGAACAGAACCCTAGCCATGTACAATGGGAGAACCCCCTGTCCTCACTACTATAAGAGGACTAGGATTCCTCATGGCAGCACAGCATGTCCAATCACTATAGCACCCATGGAAGTGTAGAATATTGCTTTCATCATGCACCATTCGATAGTATGAGCCTGAAATAATCACAAAATCTTGCTGGCTAAATAATACAAACCAGCACTGCAAAAAAGCGACCGGCCAAATAAAAGTTGAGGATGCTGAAGCCAGTTACTGTACGCTGCTGTCTAGCATCTCAAATTTTTTAGCAACTGCGTGTTGATTCCTTCCTTTATAAACTTCAATTAATGATCCCATGGCCTTGGATACTGTTTCTTTCTTTTGATTCCCAATAGAAATATTTTCAAACTCAAGCTGAGTACTTGATTCCCTCAGTGACGCGCATAGCCCCTTAAACCATTCCTCCAGGAAAGAGCATTTCTATATGGTAGACAATAGGAGAATAAGCCAAAAACTGGAGAAAATTACAGTAAAGAAGAAAAAGAATGGAAAGTAACACCGGGCATGCGTTAGAAAGTGTCAAATTAAACAAATGTGAATGAGTCCTCTTTCCTTTGGTATTTTGGAAAAGAAAAAGCAAGAACAAATAATGGAAAAATTTAGAACAGGAATAACCCACATATTGGGGCAGCCTAACATGTCCAATTCCTTAAAATAGGACTACACATGGCAAGGACACAACAAATTCAATGCAGTTTTTGCTTAAAGTTAAAAAACACTTACTTTAACCAGGAAATCTTTCAGAGGTTGATCATCAGAGCATGAAGCAAGGCTAAGAACATGCAACATTGTTGATGTTAACTGTAACAGGAAAAAGAAAAGTACAAGAACAAAGTTAATTACAATTGCACTGGTAAGTAAGGTCTTTGATAAACAAGACAAAGTTGACTCACATACAAGATTACTTTGAAATTCTTGTATATTTTGTTTGACATACAATATTTACAATTAACAACCTACAGTAACACAAGAAAAAAAGTGTAAACAACAAAAACACTTATTCTTCTAATTAATAAACATACAAAAATCACTCTTCTCAGATCACTAGTAATATAAGCCAAAGTATGTAATGAAAAATTACACATCTCAGTAATAAATGAAATGGAATCATAGAGCTGACGATTGCAAAGTGCAGGATTGAGGCTAATTTGTAAGCAAATTCATTAAAAACATTACGAGGGCCACAATTTAATACATAGACCAAAGGGGCAAAAACAGACCCCGAGAGAAAGGAGAAGAAAGCCCAGAAAATTAAAACTTCAGGTTAAAAAAGAGAATTAAAATGGCAAAGCCCTATTTTTCTGCTTCAACCAAATTGTTGACACTTGGTTGAGATGAGTTAAAATATACTTGAAAATTGTGTAAAACCTTCCATTCATGTCACCATTCTGCTTAAAATGCATCCATGTTTCATGTTGTCCATTAATTTAGTTTCATTATCTTGTATCTTACAAGCATGACAAGATGCAAAATTTTAGGACATCAGGCTATTGGATGGCCACAACATGAATAGTTTAGGAGATTGACCTGCTTTTGAAGTCCAACCCTATATTTGAAATTTGATGGTGCTGAAATATGGTCTGCACCCAAATTCTCCAGTATATGCTGCAGCCCTTGGACAACATCTGAGTATGATTTCCCATAATCTGCATCAAGCAATAATAGGAAAACATAAGCAGTATGCACAATCAATGATGCATTGAGGATGAGCTTATCAACTGGTGAAAAAGTTATATTTAAATGAGATTAAGATTTAACAATGTAGATGATTGAAAAAGTCATTGTTGAGTCGAAAAAGTCATTGTTGAGTCACCAAGGCACGCTTAAACATGATTAACTGTCACCTTAATAACTGAAAAAGGAAATCCTACAACTAACCAGAAACTGAAGATGGTACAGCCAATGCAGCAGCAGCCTGTATCCTGATCTTAAAATTGGAAGAATCACGCAGTAGTAATAAAAAAATGCTAAAAACAGACGGAGCCCTGCCAAAGAAGTTTAACTAATTTTTCCATCAATAAAGCAATTATGTAAGTAGCATATAAATTGGAAAGGGGGAATATCTCAATCAAGTAAACATAGAACTGGACAAATATATAAAGGATATGAACAGATAACTAAAATTATCAACAAAAAATGTACAACTTCGTATTTAGGATATATCTAATAGCAGAAAGAACATATTTGACTGTGCAACTGTGAGACAGATAAAAAAAAGGACATCTTCAATGTAAAGAGTCAAATACCAAAAAGGATAACCTACAACATCCATTACTAAGTCTGAATCTGATATAAGTAGATCCACGTTTGAGAGATATATGAGAGAAAAAAAACCATCTTTCAAGTTGTGTGGGATAACCATTTGTACAGAAGAAGGCATCAATTTAGTTTAATGTCAGACATTCCTTTACAGATCCACTAGTGTAAAGATTATAAATCAAGGAGTAACAGGCTAACAATAGAGTTACAATGCAGGAACAAGCTCCCAAAGATAAAGACCTTAGAATAGCCATCTCAGGGCAAGTACACATTAAAAAGGTGAAACCTGTGATCTTCAGTATATATTTAGTATAAGAGTCAAATGCAATAATATGAAACTCAGTTAATTTAAGCAGTATGAAATTTTACCAAACATACTGCAACCCACTTGCAACTTGCATGGACTACTTCATAATGCATGTTGCCATACATATCAGATTCCAACTGGGTTGACTACTTATCGTAATTGCATAAGCATCTATCAAGATTAAGCCAAAAATACAAATAAAGGCCAAAGATAAATAATTATTTAATCATACCAATTCATGTCTTGCAGATTTAACGTCTCATTTAGAAAGAGGTTGCTAAATGCATAACAAACATTCCACTGAACCTGTTACACAGATGCACACACTTGAGATCATAACAGAATATGATGTGCAGACAGACCCACTCAAATCTAATTAGCACCTTCCTTTCAGAATCACAGTACAAAACTGATACCTTAACATTTCCAGTTGTAACACAAGAAAGAAATGCTTGCACCATTTTCTCCAGCCAACTTGAATCTCCCAGAGATGCAGGATGGTATGAACATGTATATTTAGCAAATCTGGAAAGATTTCCAAGAGCCCTCACAGCATTTGATTTGATCTAAAAGTGAAAAAAGTATTTTTTTTAAATAGAAAAAAGTATTTTTTTTAGACAAAAAAAACTGGTAAACACACAATCATCACTTGAAGATCAAATCTACCACCAACAAAAGATAAGTAGTCAAAATGTCCCATAAGCGAGGCAGAGCAATGACATTTTACAAAGAATAAATTAAAAATCATCTATCCCATTGTTTTGTGGTACAAAGCAATTAGCATGAAATAAAAAATTGTATAAGACTATACATCTTCTAAAGCTAGCGGAAAACTTTCTACCAGATTGACTTCCAGAAATATATAATATTCATACAGTATCGAGGATTTGTGTTATTTAATATAAAGGTTGCATGTATTAGACATCTCAGATACTTGCACAAATTTCCTACTATAATTCAAAGTATCAATTGAACTATAATAATACACTTTTTGTGTGTATATATCACTGTTGACAGAGAAAAAGCCAGTCCAACTAATGTGCATTACAACTAACAACCATAGAGAGAGACAGCAGCTCAAGTATGTGCCCAGAGAGATAGATAAGCTAGATAGCCAGAGAGAAATAGAGGTCTATGTTGAATCTGTGTAACTGGCAATAATGATACATGCATAATTGGAAAGGGCCTAACAAGAATAAAAAGCTAATTATAATACCTTGTCTCCATCCTTTGTTAAATGCAAAGAACGTTCAGTTAGCCATTCCATCAACTGGGAGTTTGCACTTGAGTCTAAAACAAAAATATAAAAATAATTAGAAAATTGAAACCAGAGTTATCTTCATAATATTTTAAATTTGACTTAAGCCCACCTATAGATGGTTTAAAGGGGAAATCATCTATACAGTGACGAAGAGAATCACATACGTTTGCCAAAGCCCAGGAGGCCGTTATACGCACCTGAAATGATACAGAATCACAAGTGATGTTAACTTTCTAAGAAACAGGTATAAAACATAAAGTTCAAATAAATTACAAACACAAAGTGTGTTAAAGAAGTACCGAGACTAAGGGATCACGGGTGTTAATCTCAACAGCATGAATAAACTTGTTGAGAATCTCTGCACTATATGGTTTAAGTTCCTTGTAAGTTCATTTCTAATTCTTGCAAAAGTACAAGTTACGCAACAATTATAAAAATTGGGTAGATAATTTAATGATGTAGCTGAATTACCTCTCAGCAACTTGTGGGAAACATGAGATGACACCAATGGCACGACAAGCAGCCGACCTAACCGAAGGAACCTCATCATGTAAAGCTGAATCAATCTACAAAGAAAAGTCATTCATAAACCCCAATCAGATTAACAAAATATAAGGGAAAAAAAGTACTATTGGCAATGCTGAAGAAAACCAAACTCATATTCAAGTAAATATTGAACACTTACTAAAGAGGATATAATGAACTCCTGCTTCTCTTTCATAAGAGAGAAGAATACAGAAGAAGTAATACCCGCAAAACAAGTAACTGATGCAGTTCTCACCTTGAAGAGACGAAAGAGAATTCAGAGTGATATATAGGCAGGCCAAAAAAGAGAAGCATCCACCTCAATATGAAGTAAATTTACTAGCTTGAGCACTATGGAAAGATATGATCTTAACAAGACCACAACAGTAGTATTCAGGGCTTCATCAATCCTAAAAGACAACCATACACATGAAACTTCTTATCTCTAATGACAAGCTCACAAATGAGAATGGTATAATTCACACTCTACAACTCTTCTTGTCTTGGAGACAAAAAAACCATCACAATGAAAATTCCACAAAGTTCTCACACCAAAGATATAAATTGAAGTCTATTGCTTTAGCAAGGAAAGAAACTCTAACCAACCATTGCAGAAGTATGCTGTAAAATAAGTGGCATATGCATCTGAATTGTCTCAGACCACTGATTGCTTCCTGAATTGGAAACTTTTGCTGCTTCTGTTATATCTTCTGAACTCTCTTGCTCATATAGTGGAGCTGATGATACCTTCTTCATCCTTATGCAATCAGAAGTAAATGCAGTATCCAGTAATTTATCATCTAAAAGATCCTCAGTTCCTTTGAATCCAGATATTGCCCGAAGAGATTCATCCAATACCTGGAAAAACAAATGGCATGAAAAACTTAAAGAGATTCATTGTGTCAAACAAGAAAAGGCAAAAGAGAGAGAGAGAGAGAGAGAGAAAGCATCGAAAAGAACACATAGCAATAACTCTTATAACATCCACAAGACAAAGGAGAAATATATTAATTGTATCTTTAG
The DNA here is from genome assembly GCA_019650275.1 of Xylocarpus granatum. Lineage (NCBI taxonomy): Eukaryota > Viridiplantae > Streptophyta > Magnoliopsida > Sapindales > Meliaceae > Xylocarpus > Xylocarpus granatum. Next base: position 65,860 of record BNST01000929.1, read on the forward strand.
CATACTCTGACTAAGGATTACAACATTGAAATGCTTATTTCATACCACCTAATATCTTGAAAACCCATGCCCCAAGACAGTTCATGAATCCATTCAAAAATATGTACTTAAACAATAGAACCCAGGTGGACTACTAATGAGAATAAGAGAGATAAAATAAATGCAGAAGAATGGAACACAATAATCATGGTGCATGCAACTACTGAATGCTAAAATCTTGTAAACCACCTATGAAGACCATTCTAAAATGTTATAAGCCATTTATAAAGACCATTCTTAAATGCATTTAAGACATCAGAATTTCAATATTTAAATTATAACAACACTACACTTTTTTCACTCAATTCAGAACAGGAATCTTGGAGATCAAAATATGAAAACGTGCAATATCCAAATAGAAGTGGAAACATACTGGATTTCATTACAGAGGTTTATTAGTACAACCTTATATTGTTTTTACATTTTCAGGCAGAAAAGTTAAAATATTCAAGCCCATTCAAAAGTATGAATCATTTGCAGTCTTAACCTAGCAGATAAAATATATCTTTCATGACAAACCTACAACACCCGGTGCACTTCTGTCCATCTGGAAATTTATAACTAGAGATTTAATCACAAAGAAACAAAGATATAACTAATAGATGATACCTTGACAGCGGCCGTAATGATTTTTTCCCCAATAAACCGAGATGTGTTTCCAACATGTCCCTTCCATGCCTTTGTAGGAATTTCTGGTGTAGCTGCTTTTAAGATTTTGAAAACAATTGTTGACACTTGTTCCCAACATGATGGCATAATGTTTGGGTAATTATGTGAAACAGCTCTGAGGGCCTGCACCAAATATGTTTGTAATTTATAGTTATAGATGTACAACAAAAGATCATTATTGTAAGAGCAGCAAAATTTTGTGAGGTTTCTTTCAAAGTGCCTCATTTCCGTTTCCATTGTGATTTCTATAACCGATTCTCAAGCAGATGAATAAATGGCCACTGCAAGTGGACCTTGTAATAGAGATTGCATGCAAGCACACAGGAATTATTACATAAGCACAACAACAAAGTATTCATGTACGTCACTCATGAGCTCAGTTCACAGTTTACCACAGCACTAACATTTTTTTTGTTAATCAATCCCAAGAAGTGTTATTTGTCTACTTCAAAAAATTACATTGAATCAAAACACTGATTCTGCCATCATAGATTAAAAACGACTATGTGTTTCATCTGGCTCTTTCAAAATCAGCTACTTTTTACCTTCATCAACCATGCATATAGAAACTTTTACTTTAGCATGCAGATTCTGTCAAGTTTATGTGAAACCTTATCGAAATAATGTACAGAGGATATCATGGCTTGCTGTTTAACATGGACATATGAATTTTTAAAAGTAGAAGAGAAGTGTCTATACTTCATTACAACAATCAACAAACACAAGTGAAACATCCCTAGATTATTGAAATATCACCTGAAGAGACTCAACGCATATTACTGGGCTTGTTAGTCGTTCTGAACATTGAAACAAAGTAGAAAGAACACCTGATCTCTTATCAGCCTCAAAAGAACCTGAAAAAGACTTCAAATTTTTTATAAATAGCAGTTTGTTAATACATGAAAATATAGAAGCAATGAAGCCAAATGGGGAGGATGCATCCTTGCAAGATTAATGTACATCATACAAACAACTGAAAGCAAATAACATACATGTATGTACTCCTTGCACATTTACAGAATCATCTTTAGTACAATAGAGCTAAAAATACAGATATACCGTATTCTTATATTATTCAAGTGAGACTATTTACAGCTTCCATAGGACAAAATGCCAAGATATCAGAAAACATAAATTCAAAGAGCGGTACCCATTTTCAAATTATAATTCATCAAAAGGCATCCAAGATTCGTTTAAAAAAATGAAAACTAGTTAATCAAGTTCTCTTCTTTCTGTGAAATAAATTCCAATAATAAACATATATGCATAATTTGTTATAGTGATATCGAACCCATCCATCTCCCATCCACAGGCCATAGAGAAACCAAAAGAACAACAAAATTTTTTTTAAAAAAATGAAGCCAGTAAGAAGAGTTAAGTTTTCAACTAGAACATGGTAGTTGTATGTTGTCTGCTGAAGCCATTAAGTAACAAAAATAAAATTAAAAATGCATTGATGAGAACACTTGGAGATTGTACAATGAAAACAAAGCTAACCTGCTGACATTTCTGCCAAAAACATTTCTTTCACTCGTGGCGGGGAAGGTGAGGTAGATAGAGCTGCTGTTAGGCAGCTAATAGCAGCAGCCTGTTAGAAGAGGTGTTATTGTAAAACAGACATCACATTAAAGCAGAAATGTAAAATAAGTTAGAGAATTGTTTTTGGGGTTAACTCAGTTGACTTGCTTGCCTTTCTGAGATGAGTAGACTTAAGACAGATTAGCAGAATTATTGAATCTTCATCTAGTTGTAACACTCATTGAGTAGGCTCATAAGTCAGACATATTACATTTAATTGTTTAGTATATAGTATAGTGTATTGCATAATGATGTGTAATATATAGCATTTAACTGCACTGCATCTCAGTGTAACAGTGTAGGATAATATTACATTACACTAGCTCACATGGCACTGCAAGACTGTTATGGTGTAAGCATACAATCACAGTATGATAGATAACCCAAGATCTTCCAACCTTTCCCCCAAAATAGAATAAGAAAAGCAAAACTGACCAGAAGACCAGTTTGATCATTTTTTACTGGAAATCCACCTTCAATCCTTGCTCTTAGAGATGTAATCACTGTCCAAATCAACTCTCCAGGCATTCTTGAGTATCTGCAGAAGAACCATCAAAAGAAAACAATATCAGAACATACACATAAACATTTCTCAAAAGACAACAAGGCTAACCACAAGATTACGGAAGGTAGGACAATCCAGGATAAAAACGCTCAAGGTTCAAGGAGCATCTAACAAGGACCAGACTATGCTCTTTTAGAGAATTAGAATTCACAATTCTTTCAATTATGGAAAACTGAACATTTGATAACCATGACATAACTATGAAAAGAAGGATTCATACGGTGTACATGATATCAGGAGCATGAGTATCTTGAACAAGGATGCCATCAATCTATCATGTGTTTCACGTTGGATTAAATATAAAATACCTGCATCCATATAGAACAGAAGCAAATATCATAGTGAAGCCAGTGAAAAGTAAACAAGAAACAAAAAAAAAGGCACTAAAAGGGACCACTATTTACACCAAAATGACTGATCAGCAAAATGCAATATCTTGGAAGTACCATTATGAAGTTGCATTAGTATACGTCCAAGAGAGCTTGAAAGCGGCAAGAAAGATCCACATCTGATATATTCCTTGTATTCTGCTACTTGCAGAAAAATGGTTGAAGGCCCATCCATCATGGCTGCCAGAGTTGAGGCAGATGCAATCCTCACCTAGGCACCACAAAGTAGCATACGTAAGGTAGAAGCACAAATCAGGTAACATTATAACAATGAAAACACATATGAAAACAGCTGTAAATGAGAAATTACATTTTGTATTGCATTCAAAAAAGTTAACAAGAATAATATGGAGCCTCGTTAGCAAGAATAGATCAACAAAAATTAGTAAAAGAAATGGTACCTTTAAGTAAGGATCAAATAGCAAGCATGTCATTAGAGTTGCTTCAAACTTCCTGCAAATAAGCAAGAAACATGGGATAATATGAAGGATAAGAAAAATTCATAAACAAAAATGAAAAGAAACAAAATGGGGCACCCAAGAAGTGGAAGCATAATTGTTCACCTTGGTCTTAGTACGTCATTAGTAGGCAAAAGAATTGTCCATTGCGAAGTAAACGATTTTGGATCAGCTTGACAAAGATCCTTCACCCAGGAAAATAAGAGAGAAAGAAATTGTATTAAATAATGTAAAATTTTACCACGAGGTGAAGAAGCTTTCCACAAAAAAATCAGAACATTCTAAAAACAACCCAAAAACTGCTGTCCAAAGTTTTGAATTCTGACATTCTAAAACCACCTAGGAATATTATGATGTCAGGAAAAGACATCGAATTATCGGAACATAAGAAAGTGTGCCAAAGAATGATAAACAATAGTGTTGTGAACTTACCTGCAAGCAGACAATTGCAGCTACTCTAACCTTAGAACTCCTAACACTATCAATGTCTTTAACTGATCCATCACTGTCACTGTAATCTGAATCTGATGACACAAAATCAACTGTAGAAGATTCATGATAAGAGAAAATCTGATTTTTTGGCTGCTTGATATTCATGTTGTCCTTTTTGCGCAAGTGAGGAGGTCTATATGGAGTATTATCTTTCTTTTTTGGCTCTTCCAAGATCAAATTAAGGCTCACTGGAGCTTGTTCATTATGATCAATGGGAGATGTAAGTTGGGGCCTACTACCGAGGCCATAAACAAAGAACAATCTCAATGCTGCTATAAAACCAGACACCTGCAAAATGTTTTAACTCAGAGACCGTACAGGTGATAGCTGCAAACAAAGATATTGTAACTTGATAGGAAATACTAAAAATCAACCAAATAAACTTACATGCTCAGATAGGGAACTTTTTGGATCTGTAAGAACCAGATGAAGACAATTCAGGAGAGAGGCATAAAACTTGCTGCAAAGAAGAACCGCCATTTCCAAATTAAAAATATTTTAAATATATATCAAAAGAAGCGATCTTCTTGATTAATTCAATTCCCTTACAAATAGGAAAGAGTGAATGTCACCTGGACAAAACATTGTCTTCTACAGGCACACTTTTAGATGCAAGGACATCCATTACTTTTCTAAGAACCTAATCAACAGAAAAAAACACCAACAAATACATGTAACTGACATATTCATATCCATATAAGCCAATGCAAAGTAGTGCGCAAACCTCAATTGATGACTGCCAAATTTCCACAGGAAAAACTGATCCAGCCCTTGAAAATGCTTCACCAAGCATACTGAAGGCAATAGTCTGCAGCTCCCATAAACTAGCGTATCGGGGTAACCTCTTCCCAGTTTCAGCATTAGACCTTTCTTTGGCACTTGAGTTATATAAGAAGACAAACTCTGCATGAGAGCATCCAAGGATGTGGACAACGAATTTAACTAACTGAATATTTTCTAATGGAGAGAATTTTCCTTGATATATGCTGGTAAGGTGTCTGGTGAAACAAATAATCATAACTGAGAATGTCACAATTCATTCCAAAGGCAAAGCGAATAGAGGATACATATTAAAAATGAAAACAGATTATTTTTAGATACCAAATGAAAGCACACGATAGGAAATGAACAAACCTTGTAGTCTCCATGCACTCTATAACAGATTTAAATCTAGTGGCGCTAGATGAAACAACAGCTTTACCACCAGGTTCACCCAAGAAAAACTCAATCACATTTCGAAATGCGTTAAGGATGAGCGTAAATGAAGACGAGTTGAATTCAAAGGAGACACGATGACACGTTTTGTGAATCTGGGACAGGCGGCAATAATAACAATCAGACAAAGAAAGTGATAATAAAAACGAAGTGAAAAATGAAATCAGAACAATGACAGAGTAGAAACAGGAAAACAACAAAATGCTCCAAATTAAAAGCATACCAAATGGCAAGCATGTGTAAATGTAAGAGTAATATCTTCTCCGTCCCTGGAAGTACTAGCAACCAATTCCAGCAAAAACAACAAATCGGACATGACCTGTATTCATTGCCGCATAATACGGGAACGAAGAACAAATTTCGCCATTTTTAAAAGTATGAAGTATAGGTACAACATAAACACATAATCCAGTTGTGTTATTAGTAAGAAAGGGAGATGAGTGATCGAATACCTCTTGCGGGGGAAGTTCGGAGGCGGCAGAGATGAGAGAATTGGAATTAGAGAAGATAAGATTGTGAAGAAGTTGGCCAATAGAGGAGCCAGCCGGAGAACCGCTTGAGGTTTCGTCCCGCAGCGTCAGAAACGCCGTTCTCCATGATCTAACCACTGTTGTAGCTGATGAAGATGATGCCATAACTCAACTCAATAATACACGTAGAGTTAGAAAAGAAAGAGACATCCAATTATCAGTCGCCACCGTCTCCGGCGCTTCTTCTTCCAGCAAACAACAGTCATCGAGTCGAGTCCGTCATTTTTAACTCAAAATGACTGCTGCGTTAATTCTCCTCATTAACAGTATTAGAATATAATAAGATATATATCAATCTCCCCGCGAGCATTTATCATCGGGCTTTGGTGACTCATTTTTTTGTTATATTTTACGATCATCTTCACAAACATTTTCAAATTAACCCACCAATATTTTGCTAATATAATTTTTTCCCAGTCCCATTTATATTACGAGTTAAGACTACAATTAAGGTTGCATTAAGTAAAATAACTCATACTTTTAAAATTTACAAGTCAAATTCTTAACGTGCTTAAATATTTTATAACTACTAAATGGTTACCCACTATCATCAATTACTCAATCAACAATTACTATGATAATTATGTTTTCAATTTTTCTTTCGTAATTTATATATACTTTTATTTAAAAATTTATATTTACCGTCCATTTTTCACATTTATATTTAATTATTAATTAAGCACGTTTGAGACCTAAATCCCCTTGACCAGGCTTGCAGTCTCACGTTCTCTTATATTTCCTGCCCAATTACGATTTTGTTTGGAGGCCCATTCTTGGAATATCTTTTTTGGTCCGTTTACGGTGGATTGAAGAGCCAACTCTGGTGGATCTTCGAGGTAGGGGTGCCGAGAATTTGATTCCGAACAAAAACCACCAGCATCGGTGATGAACGAATGGAAATCTAAACTTCAAGACAAATCCATATTCTCTTTGAATTGGAATTCTGATGATTGTTCCGAATCTTCTGAGCAAGATTAACACCGACTGTCTAAGCCGAAGCACACCAAAAGCAGGCATTCGGAGTCTGGCATGGTGTGGCCCCTACGACCCACTCTTGCCAAGAATTTGTCATTACTCGAAAAACCATTATTGCAACACACACACTTCGCCATGGCTGGCACTGTGCAATTGCCTGAGAGAGAGATAAGGTAGTTATTGTACTACGTGAATACGATTGAAATATTTAATTAATAAAATATTTTAATTATTAAATATAAATAAAAATTTTTAAAAATAAAATTTATAAAAAATTTTATTATATTAATTAAAAATAAAATTTATTTTTAATTTTTTAGTTATAATTAATGAATAAATATTTTTAAATTAATTAAAAATTTTATTATATTATTTACATAATAATTATTTTATTTAAGATTTTTTTTTAAATGTATATTTTATGGTGTGGTGTGCTGTGTGCGTGATTGCTCGTTTGGTAAGCCTCTTTTTTTTTAAATGTATATTCTAGTGCCCGTGGTTCATTGTGCTAATGGTGGCCAAGTGGGGCACTATTCAATGACTCTTGTGAATAAATTTTGCCCGAGTCTATGGGCGCAGACAATCATGTTCATATTCATGTTTGCCTTCATTTACTAATGTGGACCTTCTCTCCTTGACTTCAACCTGTGGCTCAATGCCACCACATCGTAAGACTTCTGCGGCAGAGTTGGATTTAGATGGGATGGGACTTAGAAAAGTATCTACGTCTCTCTGTAATCTAGAACTTCTTTCTTTCGCTCTTGCTAAACACCGAATTACATGAATCAGCATTTTCTGCTTGCTAGACAAAACCGGTAAGCTTTAACCGCGGGCATGGTATCCAATTCCTTATCAACTTATCCCCTCCAACGAAACCAAAAAGCCGATAGCCTCTCCAGGTTTGGTTCTGTTCATCCTCAGGCGATGCCATGTAAACACACTATATATTTTTTGTTACATCTACCGCTTCACCAATCCCTAGCCAGCCGCTACGAGCCCAAGCAAACAACATTTCCATAAAACAAACACATACGTAAGATCCTCAAACAATTAAGACAAACCAACTTAACGTACGCCCCATTTCACACGCAAATCACGAGTGCCCTTTTCTCTTGACTCTTTATGGTCGATTTATCAACAATTTAAAGCAGCATGAAGAAAAATTCAAATTGCGATTGCTGTATTTCCCTGGGCGTAACATGGTATTATTTAGATTTAAATTATTACATAGGGTGGACTTACAAATGACACGACGTTGCTTGATTGTATTGTTAAAAGGCTAGGTAAAGCGCAACAAGAATTCGAAGCCTCATTAATGTTTGTTTATCCTCTCAAATTCCGGAAAAATTTGGAAGTATGCAGGGAGCTTATAAGATAAAAATGGAACAGCAGGCTGCAGGCCCCGCCAGAAGTGGGACCAATTATGGTTCTTAACCCATATCAAAACATCGGAATGAAAGAGTATGCAATTTGTAAATAATCAGGAAAAGAAACGGCGAAACCTCGTGTGCACGTATGCATTTCTTGTTCCCATGGCGTCCATAAATCATTTCAGTCTGTACTCGCACGCAATTCCCCTTCTTTCTTCTCTTTCTTTCTCCACCACCGGCAACAACTACCTCATTATTAGATTCTAAAATCCTGAATTTCATAAAAAATATCGCTCCTTCTTCATAATCCCATCAAACTCAAAGGCACACGCAAAATGCAACCACCAACGCTCTCCTCGACAGCAGCAACATCAACATGTAGTACCCACACTTGTAAGTGGAAGCCTTACTCAAACTCGAATGATTTTGAAGCCAGCGTAATCCTGGTCCTCATCATCCTCTTCTGTGCTCTCACATGCGCGCTGGCCCTAAACACTGCCATCCGCTGCTTCCTTCGTAGTAACGATGGCCAACAACGACACTCCCCTAACGGCCAACAGCAAAGAAAGCCGAGTGTTGAGGTAGCAGCGGCTTCACTGATTGTAGCTCCCACCCTGGCGTATTCGCCTGGAATGAAGCTAACCGGAGAAGTTGAGTGTGTCATCTGCTTGTCCGAATTTATGGAGGGAGATGTAATTCAGGTGTTGGCAAGGTGTAATCATGGATTTCATATGAAATGCATCCAGCAGTGGTTGTCTTTACACTACTCATGTCCAATTTGTCGATGCGGTTGTCTTACTTCTTCTTCTTCTTCTCCATCCTCGAATGAAACTACTCTCGATCATCACGACATCAACCACAGTTCCGAATTAGCTGCGCCCGAAACCGCGAGTGCCCGCCGTTAGAAGTTCTTATTCCCGAAGCCCATAGTTGAGAGTTGAGATTGAGGATATGTATGTTAGTGTAGCTACCGTAGGTTTTAAGATCGTCAAAGACTACCTTGTGCATTCAAAATGTTTGTGTCTCCAACTCGATCTGCCGATTCAATGACAGAATTTATCATTCAGCTTACACTGCGCATCTCAATACATATTTATGTACCCGTTACGGCTTTTGAAGCAACAAATTAAAGAAAAAAGAAAACGAAGAAACCTCTCACTTTTCAATTTACTGCTTGAGACAGAATATAGCCAAAAAAAATTTGAGCAGATGAAAAGCAGAGTTGCATTATTGTAAGCATCCCCCACTATTCTTTAATCAAGATATTACGAGTGGGGTGGATTTATTATTACAATTGGATTTCTCTTGACTTTTCTATTGGATCACTGGCAGAAGGCCCAATAAATATGGATTAGCTCTAGGCAATCATGGGCCTCTTCAAGGATGAGTGAATCTATAACTATTTTGCGATATGGTTTGGTCGATTTTTTTAACATATTCGGAAGATATTATTACACCAAATTGAAAATTGCTCTGCGAGAAATCTTTGAAGAAAAATATCGGACAATCAACTACGTTGAGATTATAGTTTCATTCAGTGTTCACCAACTTTCTTAGTTTGTAAGATGTTTGATCATTCGCCTCATCATTTTTTGCGCTTATGGTTTTTCGGTTTTCGTTTAGTTACTTCACTTCTCAACGATAGTTGCAGTTCTTTTTAGGATTGATTTTTGGTTCTCATGAATTCTTAGATAACTACTAGTGTGCAACGTGATTCAAGGATAGTCATGGAAGAGTTGAAAGAGATTGTGCATTTTGTGTGCTCGGTGAAGTTCTGGAGAATGGCAATGCTCTGGACATTCTCCCTTTTGACGTCATACGTTCTATTGTTTGTTCAAAGTTTCTTTATTCGCAAATCTAATTCAGTTAAACGTTGCCTTCCTTCGACTACTGGGATTAAAAGGCCTGTTTGCATCGTTACTGGCGTAAACTATCCTCGGATTTCACTATTATTTGTTCGCTAGTTCTTTGTGTGAATTTGTGTTATGTAGTTGTTATTTGTGTTAGTAAATTTGTCTTATGCTGTTGTTATTTTGTAATTCATTGCTTTATTGCTGCAGGCTACATCTGGTCTGGGTGCAGCTGCAGCCTATGCACTTTCAAGGGAAGGTTTCTACGTTATCCTTGGTATGTAATATGAATGCACACAATCTGTTTGTGGTTTCCTGATTGTTGAGTCCTTTGGCAATCAGCCGTAGAAGATTAATGGGTACCGTTAGGCAAGATATTCATGCTTGCCGATTTATAACTTCTACATCGTTTAGCATGCTTGCTTGCCGATTTATAACTTCTACATCGTTTAGCATGCTTGTTATCATCTATTCCATGTTGTTTGTTAACATCTTGAGAGAGAAAAAAATGATTTTCATTTAGCAAGAATGTCCTTTATCTGTTAGGATCCATTTCATAGTAGTATTGTCCATTTACATATCTGGTGATTTTGATGCATGGTTATTTAAATTAATTTAAGCACATCTCTTAATGTATGTGTTAAATGATTGACTAGATTATGGTTGCTTACCAAATAATCCATATAATGTTTCCTCCATCTTGGGGCAACAAATTTTCCTTTCAAGTTACAAGACCTTATAGCTGATATTTATATTGTGTCTGCAGTTGGACGGTCATCCCATTTATTATCAAAGGTATTGCTGATGTCATTAGTTTACTCTTATACCTGCTTCCCCACTTTACACTTCTAATTATGCTTGCCCCTAATGGCTGTGTGACAGACTATGATAGATATAAAGAGTCGGAATAAGGAAGCTCATCTTAAAGCTTTTCAGGTTGACCTGTCATCTTTCCAGTCAATCTTAAACTTTAAAAACTCACTTCAACAGTGGCTTTCAGATTCAGATATGCATATTTCTATCCAACTCTTGATTAACAATGCTGGAATATTGGCAACATCTTCCAGACTCACAGCTGAAGGCTATGATCAGTAATTATCTTGATTTGGCCTTTTTTTTTCCCTTCTCTGATCGGTGGAAGTTGAACTTCATTGCTGAAATAGCAGTTTATCATGCATTAACCTGTGCAAATTTGACCATACAAACAGACAATAAGGTGCCAGTTGTCAAGTTCTACTAGTTCCCACGTGCTGGCTTTTATTTTGACATGCTAAATACAAACTATTCCAGACTGTTACCAGCTGAGCAAGGTCCAGGGTGGTAGTGTCAGTATCCTGTTTATTTGTGGTAGTTTATGTTGCCTGTAAGATTTTCACCTCAAAAACCAACATTAGGCAGCTAAATTTCTCCCTATGATCTTGTGAATTAAAATCCACCAAAAGTACATAGAATTTTTGGTTGTTTTCTGTCCAAATTTCTTATAGTTTTGTTATCTTTTGTAATATGTTTCCTTCTTGTCTTGCATGTTGCATTTGGTGGCGTCAGTTTTATTCTGTGTATGTGCAAATAAATTCTAATAGCATACAACACAAATTATATTGTTTTCTTCTTGTGATTGGTGCCATGTCCTGATTCCTCATTTCAAAAACTGCCATATAATTAGCTACAACTTTTCTTGTATTTTCCAGGATGATGAGTACAAACTACATTGGTGCATTCTCTCTGACTAAACTTCTATTACCGCTTATCAGAAACAGCCCTGTTCCTTCAAGGATAGTGAATGTTACATCCTTCACCCATCGAAATGGTATGCACGAATAAGCTTGGGTATTTCAATTAACAGGGTGATTTGATACTTGATGATCTATTTCAAAAAATCTTCGTTGGAGCAAAATTTGTGTATCAGTGACCTGATTTTCATGTACAAGTTAATGTGTTTGATACTCATTAGGGTTAAAGATAACACTTTCACATTTGATGCATAAGTTTGCCCAACATGATTATCTTAGAAAATAACGAAAAAAAAAGTATCATAGCATGAATCTTGGTGCCTGAAACTGAGCTTGACCTGCATCATTACATTAAACAGGGAAAGAAATGCTGTAATGAGCAGTGTCACAATGCCATCTGTTAGCGTTTCTTGTTGAACCATATTTTTCTTTTTGGTAGAACTGCCATTGCATTAGCTCTTTTGTCTTCAGTGTTTGGTGCACAGGTGGACAATGAAACTGTCACTGGGAAGTGCTTCCTGAGATCAAAATGTTATCCTTGTGCTCATATCTATGAGTATTCCAAATGTAAGTAAGGTTGCCTCATAATATTTTCAGATTTCTTTTATCTCTGTTCTAATAGTCTTATCATTTCATGTGACAGTTTGTTTACTTCTTTTCTCATATGAGCTTCACCGACAACTTCGTTTGATGGATAGATCTGATCATGTATCAGTCACGTATGTGATTGCATCCATTTTGTTTCTCCTTAATTAAATCTGGAAAAAGTGTTCGAGTGGAAGCTACCTGTAGGTTGATGTTCATGTCAGACATTGTCATACATTTGAGTTATTATTTTTTTGTGCAAAGCTTTATTCTTTAGTTTTCTCCTTAGAGAAGTATTTTCATTAAATGATTGTTTCTGTTTCGCCTGCTGATTTAGTTTTGGTTTTGTTTGATACTGAAGTGCTGCAGACCCTGGAGTAGTGAAAACCAACATTATGCGAGAAATTCCCTCATTGCTTTCTCTTGTGTCATTTACTGTATTGAAGCTTCTAGGCCTTTTGCAGGCACCTGAAAATGGGGTTAATTCTGTTCTTGATGCAGCCCTTGCCCCTCCAGTAAGTTTTCCTTGCTTAAAATGTTATGTATGCATATAACTTATTGAGGCCATTCTATTTTATTTGTTCCTTCTATTACTATTATGTTACTGCTCTTAGGTGAAGTACTATTGATTCCAAGTTACCATTTCTGGGAAATTGATTGTATGCGAGTTAAGTGAAGGAATAATTTTGCTTATCAATTCTAAAATTCACTAGCCCTTACATGGGAATGTCATTATGAATGTTTGAATTAGCCACCTTAAATTTTGTTATTTAGGTATCTAAGCTAGAAATTGATCCTAATCCAACTGTTTGTTGACTTCAGCAAACATCTGGAGCATACTTTTTTGGTGGAAATGGTAGGACTGCCAAGTCTTCTGCACTTTCCTACAGTCCCAAACTTGCAGAGGAACTTTGGACCACTTCATGCCATCTCTTCATAAAATCACGGATTGCTTGTGGGGACTTGTCCAAATAAATATTAAGTTTCAGATCCTAGGAACAGTTATCTTCTTAACCAAACAAAAGATGAAATTGTGCATAGAGGTTAATTGTAAGTAAATTGAGGTTGGCTAGCTTCAATGGAATGAGCAGCTGGTCGGGAAATAGCGTACTGGAGCGGAAAAGGTGCAAAGAGAGCCATTGTCCCATTATCGTAGTTGTGTTAGTAAAGGTCTGCATGTAAATGGATCCGTGCTGATTCGAGTGGATATTGGAGCAACAGCGTTCCTTCCCGCACTTTGAAAAGTTCGTTTTTAAGTACGTTTCAAATGTTTATATTCTTATATTCCCAACTCTATGGATCCAAGATCGGGATGTTGTTTATGATATTGATTCTTGAAGAGGAGAGAGTGAGTGAGAGTTGGCACTTGGCAGTATGGTTTATCATTGTGAAGCAATTTCTTTTAGCATTGAATGACATATGCTATATGCTCTATGTCTGGGCATGAAAGTATATCAACTTATATGGCTTTTCACTTTCTTTTCTTGTTTTGCCTACAAATATTTGAATTTCATAATCGAAGTGACATATAAAAAAAATTACTTTATCGTTGAATATAATGGGACTAGTTAGCTGAATCCGCATTTAACATTGCTAACACCGTCGGGGGCGGACAAGAGAGAAAAGTTACAAGAATAAATGTTCGAAATTCACAAAGATTGATAAGAAAAAAGGCAGGTAGGAACTCCACGCGACAGACACATGGCTCTCCTTGAGAAGGGCACAAGGGTTTAGATTGGGTAATCGCGCTTCCTCCCACCCTATGTTAGCAGTGTCAAAAACCGAAAATCCTTGAATTAGATAGATAAGAGTGATCGGGAGTTACAAGTAGCAGCAGTAGAGTCAGAAGATCTCTGGAAATTTGCGCGAAGATGTTGCATGGAAATGTTGAGTAATGAAAGAGACATTCGTGAAATATTACTCGAGGAAAACCGCTGTGAACGTCGGGAAGATAAACGCGAAAGTACCCACCCAAGAAGCATCTTCTATAGCCCAGTCCTAGTACGACGTCATCAAGCAGCGCGGTCCTCTCATCGTCTCCAACACTTTGATTCACGCCAAGGTTATTCCTTTATTTCTTTGTTTTCATTCATTTCCTTTCGATAAGATAAATCCGTGTTAGTTTTGAGGTTAAGGATTTGAAAGACCAATCGAATGCAGATTTTGACATGAGACCGAAGAAGTTTAATTGCTTTAGATACTTGTGAGATTGGTACGTATGAATTAGTCTTTCGTTCTAATTGAAATCTTATGTTTGAATCTGTGTTCTTGGGAATCGTAAAATAGCATGAGAAAAGTTGCTGTTTTGATGATTGGATATTTTCTATGGCAATTACTCTTGAGATGGTTTGACTCCCAGCAATTGTATTGGACATATTTAAGATTTTCTGATATTGATTTCGGTTTGTTAAGAGTGGAATTGTTCGGTCTAACCATTTTGCAACAAACTTTAGATTTTGTGCTTTGATGTTGTCTCTCACCCCTTGTTTAGGTTAATCAGTTAATGTCCATCATAACTGAAAATGATATAGGAGCATATACAGAAAAAAATGACGGGATGCTATTAGCATTTTCCGCTTTTATGTGCTGTTGGTGTTTCTGAGATTTTTATTTTTCAATCTTTTTGGTGTCATTTTGATGACTGGATGCTGGAATTAGTGGATTGAATAGGAAAACACACATGAAAATAATACTCAAATGGATTAGGGAGGAAGATGTTGAAGTTGTTCTGTGACCAAGTTGGTTCTAGCAAGAAATTTCTGCACTGTACGATTTTATCAATCCTGTACAAGAATGGAGTGTTAAGTGAGATTTTGCGTCACATGGAGGAGAAAGCATGCCACTGCTTGTGTTGTTCTCTCAGCGTCTGTGATAGAGTGGCTGGGCTCTGGAGTTACAGTACAGCCAAGTCAGACCACTCTTGGCATTGACTATTAGGAGTGCTAACTAGATATTAAGGTTAAAAAAGGAAAACAGAAATGTACTATAAAATAATATCAATAATGATAATAATAATATAAGAAAGAGATTAAATAACTAAATTCTACTGGAATGAATTGTGGATCTGTGGTAAATAAGCAGCAGCAGAGGAGCAGTGTATGAGCGCGCTGTGTTAAATAACAAACAAACATACATAGATAAAGGCAATTCTGAACTGGTAAGTTATCTCCCGCTTTCTGTTTCTGTTTCTGTCTTGTGGTCAACTTATTGCATTTTTGGATCGATCTGTAATATCTTCTTTTTCGTAACAAGAAAGTTGAAGATTTGCCAATATCATATCATTCTTTCAGCTACCTGCCCTGCCCATACTTATCAGCATAATTATGATAAACTAGTTTTGTTGGGTTGTACCGAGATACTTCTTCACCTCTGTTGATCAGATGGTAATTAGTAACTAAATACATGTTATAATTTGGGTTATGTTTGGGATTGAGGTTCCAAGACTTACACTACAGATTTGTAGCTTTGAAGTGACAACTGTTGTGGGATGGAATCATTAAATCCAAATGCAAATGAAAATGCGAGTGACCCATTAAGAAAGTTGGGGAATTACCAAACAGCTATGCTTTCAGCTTCTATCAAGCATGCCCGAATTCAGTTATATGTTCAGAGGGTGACTTTGGTTATTGGAAAAGGGTTCATTGAAATAATTGATCTTTCGAATTAGTCCGAAGCTAGGCTGTCCACGTGTAGCTTGTGGAGAATTTTTTTTTGTGAACTTACGGTATGAATTTTTGGAAAATCTAATTTGATGGTTTTTTTTAATTAAAATATATGTAATGTAGATAAGTGGAGCGTAGCTGTGTGGCAGTGATTGAGTGGAAATGAAGTGGTTGCCGTGTATAGGCTCTTGTATATAAGATAGGGAAGCTTTTCTAGGTGTTACAGTGGTTGTAGAGGTAGGTGTAATAGGCTTATGATGATGGTTGAAGGGTGAAAGAAATATAAAGATTTATATTTTAAAAAATATATAGATAGTGGAGGAGGAGTGAAGAGGTACAGAGGTTTGCTTTTTATTGATTTTTTGTTGTTTTTTATCGTACAATTTCAGAGAGCTAAGGTCTTATTTATAGTTTTGTTAAGTCAGTGTATAATCAATTTATTTACATTTATTGTTGTCAGACAATTTACACTTCTAGAAGAAGAATGCTCACCACTCATTTGTGCTTGCTTTCCAAGTAATTCTGGATTGTTCCAGAAATGTGCATCAGTGTCAACATATTATATCTGTAATGAATATTAAAAGCTATTAAATAAGTTTTGGCTTACACCTGCCATGCAATAATTTGTTTTTCTTGCTATTATTTCATGTTGACAAAACTTATGTTTTGCTGATTTATATTGGATTAGTGAACTATGATCTCTGAAACTTCAACCAAGGACTGCCCTGGATGGGCTGCGAAAGATTCCTCTGGAGTTCTGTCGCCATACAGCTTCACCAGCAGGTGTGTTTATTAAATTTTTTTCGAAGAAAAAATAATGGCAGATAAATTCATTTCAATCTTTCAATGTCTCTTATACGCAATATTATCATGTCCAAGTGATGAACTTATTAATAATTTCTAGGCCTTATAGTCAAGTGGCAATGCCATTTTCTTATTATGGTGTTTGTTGAGCAAGCATATGTGAAGGTTATACACAAATCTTCTATATACACACACACATAGTTTGTTGAGCATGCATATGTGAAGGTTATACTCAAATGTTCTACACAGAGAGAGAGAGAGAGAGAGTCAAAGTATTGTTATTATTTGTTATGCTGATATTATTTGTACTAGGAATAAACATGGAGACTCAAAGTATCGTTTGATGCCTGGGTATGTGGCCTGATAGTGAACTAGAAGTAGTTATTGCAGTTTCTCAAAGGTCAAGTATCGATAATCATTTGCATAACAGATGAAATTGTTGGCATTGTCAAAGAGGTTGGTCCCAATGTTTGCCGCTTTAAAGTTGGTGACCATGTTGGCGTGGGAACTTATGTCAACTCATGCAGAGATGAGTATTGCAACGATGGGCTAGAAGTTCTTGTGTAAAAGGGTCAGTTTACACTTTTTATGGCGTTGATGCAGATGGTACAATCACAAAAGGTGGATATTCCAGCTACATCATTGTCCACGAAAGGCAAGTATTTTATGATGGTTAAAATGTTTATCAAACAACATATGCAACTAACATTTATGATTAAGTGACTACGCACTTTTGAAATAAGAAGCCTTCAATACTTGATCTAATCTCAGTGCCCACCGTATAGATTCCATAAGTGTGTTTTGCGTCTATTCATTGTATGTTAGAATGTAAATTTGGGGGAAGAATGGCAGTGCAAAGCTTCTTAGGATCTGCTTTCTTTCTTTAGAGGCACGATTGAGAGTATATGCTATTTTTCTAGAGACTCTTTAGGCACTATAAATACTAACCGTTGCACTTTTGATGCATGCATACTCTATCAGGCAGAGGATATTAATTTTGTTTTTGAAATCTGGATATAACTGGTACTGCTCCAGGATACCTGAGAACTATCCACTGGCTTTAGCAGCACCTTTGCTTTGTGCTGGAGTAACTGTTTATTCCCCAATGATGCCTCATAAGACAAACCAACCCGGTAAGTCTCTTGGAGTGGCTGGGCTTGGTGGTCTTAGTCACATGGCTGTGAAGTTTGGAAAGGCTTTTGGATTGAATGTAATGGTTTTAAGTACTAGTGCTTCCAAGAAAGAGGAAGCCTTGAGTCTGCTTGGTGCAGAGAAATTTGTAGTCTCATCTGACCCGGAGCAGATGAAGGTAGAAACATGTTAAGCTTCTAAACTGACACAATGACTTCTTCAATGTGCTTTTCTGAGTTGGTGGTTTATGTGCAGGTCCTAGCTAAATCACTGGATTTCATGTTGACACAGCATCCGGTGATCATCCATTTGATGCATACATGTTGCTGGCGATTGTGTCCTAGTAGGATTTTCAAGTGAAATGAAATTTAGTCCTGCAAGTATCAATATTGGTATCACGCCATTATTTGGAATAAAATGTTAATAGCACTTTGTTCACTAAAATTCTTCCAGTGCGACCAATGATTCAATTAACCTTTTGGCAGGTGCGAAAACTGTTTCTGGAAGTGTAACAGGTGGTACGAAGGAGACCCAAGAAATGTTGGACTATTGTGCAGCTCATAGAATCTATCCAGAGATAGAAATAATTCCAAGTCAGTATGGGAATGAAGCACTTGAGAGGCTAATAAAGAGGGATGTAAGCTATCGATTTGTGATTGATATCGAGAACTCTTTGAAGTGACACAGTGGAGGCCAACAGGAATTTCCTCTCTGTTGCATGCTTTTATTACCAGATCATAATCTTGAGTCCTTCTGAGTTGTGGTTGTGGCAGTGGGAATCTCTACAATTTTAGGATCGACAGTGTCTTTTCCATGTTCATGCTGTTCAATTTCAACAATAAGTATGCTGCTGATATCTTTCTTTTTGCCCCACAGTACCGAATAAAGACCCACCATGATCAGAAACGTACCTACCAAGCTCAAAATAAAACACACACACACACACACATCAAATTAAGGGGATATCAATTTTCTTTTTTATTATTATTATTTCATAGAGATTTATGAAATTATGTTTGTATTATGATAGCTAACCTTCCAATGTGAAGTAGCTCTGCAGACGCAATTGTGGAAAATGATCCCACCATAATCAGTTGTAATGGACCAAACATTGCTGCAAAAACTGGTCCCTTATTGCTGATGCACCATGTTTGTAGGAAGTACGCTAAAGCTGTTAGTACAACTCCCTGAAATCTCTATGGATCATAGTGGAATTCATAATCATTCTAGCATTGTGATGCCCCACACGCATTGTTATTACTTTTCTTGGTCCGCAATTGTCCTGCAATTCTTTTAAGGCTTGGAGATAGACTTGGGAATGGAGTGCTCGAAAACCTTTTCTGGAAAGACGTACTGTCCAATTCTTTACATGGATCATTATCATCTACTACTTGAAATCCAATCCTTGAGGATGAGTGCGACTGATTCGATTTAATTAAATAACTAGTTGCGAAGCCAACTGGGCAGCCCACTTTGTTATGTAAAGAGGTTTACAGACATATGTGTGTATGCGCGACGCGTGTGCGTGGCGCGCGCACACGCATGCACGCACAAGCTGCGAAGTCTGCCTGGAAACCTTAATCATCCTTGGAAACAATGGTTAATTTGTTTGTTTGGTAAGAGAAACGTGAACATGACATGAATGAGTCTGACTTGTAACAGTTTAATAGAATAAGATGACAAGGGTCGCTCTACTTCTTCATCGTAACCATCCATGTAAAGCAACGACCTTTACTTGTTTCTTCTTTTTTCCTAGCCATTTAATTACCCTAAAGCTTACTTAGAAATCAGTTGCACTGGACGCAATTAACTCAATATTGCTGGGTTTGCCGTCGCTTCCAACTCCCCCTTCGGAGTGGCATCTTCATCATCCGCCTTGCTTAACAGTGCTTTATCTCCTTTCTGTTGGCAGTCTTCCGACGGAATGAAGGGTTTCTAGAGAATTCTCATGCACCCTTTGGATAGAAAGGAACCCTCGTCTTTGTCCGTTTCTTCATCAGCTTCCGCCTATTGAAATGGATGCCCAGTCGTAGAGAAAGGCACGAACTGCAAGCCTGATCGAAAAATTCTGCAACTTTCCAGGTCATACTTTCGATTTTACAAGTAAATACTCGGAGGATGCCCAAATAAACATATATTCATTTCATAGGGTCATTCACTAAGCCAGCTGACTACACGTTACCGCGCAACTTGTAAAGATTGGAAACTGTCATCTCATGCCTCAAGTATTAAAGAACCATGCCCTCATTTGGTGCCGTGAACAACGAACCCAAAACCCTCATTTGAAATTTAATATTCACACGAAAATAACTACGCCATACCACACAGAACGAGCCACAAAATTGGAAATACAATACTTTGCTCGGAGATCAAATTTCTTAAGGACCAAACTCCACCTAAATGTCAGTGTTTGCCCATTAGCAGGGTACTTGAGACATTATGTACTATTTTAGGCAACACTCCAAATTGGATCATCAAAATCATACAATCATGCCACTTCCTGCATTTGATCAGAAGATTCATTAAGGATATAGATAATGATCAACATGACGACACCAATTGCATATCCATAAATCTAAGAAACAAAACTATTAGGCAACTCAGAAGAAATCCAAAATTATACAATCCCAAAATTCCAACCAAAAGCACATCCTCAAACTCAGGGTAAATGCAAGATTAAACATATATTCTGCAATATCACTATGGCATGAAATATAAAAAGCTAATCATTCGTTCTTCTTCAACTATTGTGCTCTTCTCACTGTCATATATCCCGTCAAGGAATTTTCGAATGTCCTTGTTCTTCACATGGCATTTCTGTCCAAAACAAATATAAAGCAGTTGGAACATGAATGCACCATGACCAAAATAATTACATCTGTACATCCAGCATTCATGAATCCCCAACAAGGAACATGAGTATCGCATTCAACAGAGTTTCAGGCTGGGCAAACACAAATCTACATCCACACAGAGAGAACAAAGTACCTGATTGATCAGAGCAGCAGATCGAGATACAAGTTCAATGTCATTCCCGTCAAGTATGAGTTCATCCTTGACCTTCTCAGACGTTACAACGCTAACACCTTCAAGCATGTCCACTCTCCGAACCTGTTTTCACCAACCAAGGACATGCTTCATGTCAAGAAAACATCTACAAAATAAGGTTTAGTATACTGCAGATGACTGTCAGAAATTACATAGCAGCAAGAAACACCTAGATTAAACTTAACATGCAGAACTATTATCCATGCAACAATCATTTCGAGCTGGGATTTCACTCGTCGTTGGCAAAATAAACAATTTCGTTTGAATATAACATATTTAGTAGCATTCGTCCAAAATAATAATAATTGCAATTAGGGAAAATACAAAAACAACATCGATAAAGTACCATCCCATTATACGTAAAATCCAATCGCTTCCAAAATGATCGCACTTTGTTTCAGAAATCAACGAGCAAAGAATTGAAAATTGATTCACGGTTTACAATCTATTAAAAATGCAACTTCCAAAGAGAACATTAAAATATAGCATTACTGCATAATAAAAACTGCTGTTTTGCAATTAGAGGCATGAACATAAACATGTCAAACACAACAAATTTACAACTCACATCAGATAGACAATTCAAGATAGAAAACATTGGAGAATGAGTGAACAAAATGAAATGAGAAAGAGGGAGAGAAAACCTTCTTTTCTCCGAGAAAGTTAAGGACCTGTTAGTATTAGTGATAGAGGCGTTGATGGGAAAGTGTGCGTAGACGAATCTCATCTTGTAACGGTAGCCCTTAGTAACACCAGTAATGAGGTTCTGGACATGGCTGAGAGCAGTTCTGATGGCGGCGATGGTCTTCAGAGAGCCAAACCAGGCATCGATCTTAAGCTTGCGATCTTAAGCTTGCGCTTACCAGTGTCCTCGTTGGTCATGAGATGGAAGTCGAGGTTTAAGTGTTTGAAATTGCCGAAAAGCTTACCTCTAGGTCCCTCTACTTCTATTATCTTGGCGTTAACCTTGATTTTCACCCCATCTGGGACGTCCATGGTTTCTGACAACACGATGGTCTTCATCTTCTCTGTATCTTCCCTCTTCTTCTCCCAATCCTAGGAGCATCTGAATTGAGAGCGCTTCTGCAAGCTGCGTCTGCCACCCAGCCAAACCCTAACTCTCCCCGAATATGCAAGGGATGAAGACCTTTCACAGACATCGCTACATCATCCAGCTCTACAACCGCACCCGCTCCACCAACATATGAGCCCGGGTTTTACCAACTTCAGGCCCAAATTGTATACTAGCAGTATCGAACAAGGCACCACCTCCTGTTTTTTCAGGTGCCAAGGAAAACCGCGACTGTTTAGGGTGCCTCTTGCCTACAGTGTAACTGTTATCAACTTTCTGAATGTAGTTCTCAAAATTTGCCGTATTTTCCAATTTCTTATTTCCCCCAACAATACCGAATGATAACCAGGTAGCTTTTTGATGGTTGACTTGTTATCATTTCAGGCGATTCTAACTGGCATGTAAATTTGACTATGAATTGAAGCTAAGAATCCATAACAAATTAGTGAGACTTAAAAAGAATTGGGAAATATGTTTGCTTCCAAACAAAATGTTGCTATTCCCTTACAAGCACAAAATCAAACTAGGACAACTAATCAGAAATGATTTGAGGGAAGAAGGAAAGGAAACAAACATCAAAATACCATACATGTCTAGTGGAGAACCAAAACTACTAAAACTATGATAACAGTGAAAAATGCATATAAAACACAATACTGCCATCACTAACTCGGATTAGTGCCACAAACTTTACAAATTCTATACACATGAACCTCAGACTGAACAAAACCCTTGCCTTGTAACACTCGAGCCTTCCTCCAAGAGAGGACAATTAAAACACTTGCTCGACACTGTCTTGTCAGCAACCTAAGGCATTACAAGCACCCTCGACATCTTCCTCTTCCTCTCCCAGTCTGTACTCACTGAAGTGATTGACCCTGAACTTCCACTCTCCCTTGACTGGGTCATAAGATATAAACTCAGCACCTTGCTCCTCAGCCTTCCTCCTAAGCATGTCCTTGTATTTATCAATTTTGGGTCCGTCTGTATATTGCACTCTGGACTTTTTATCGAAGCATTTTATATTAAGGAGTGTTACCTCAGCAGGCTTGTTAAGACCTTGTCCAACAGGAGGTTTCTTGCTATCATCCATGTACACAATCACCTCACGGTTGTTGAACTGGACAAGGGTCTCAAGATCAAGCCGTCGCACATCTGTTTCTCTGAGGAACTTAATGCTGCCATAACCATGATGCCCAACCACAAAATCCTTGACATGGCGGCAGAATCCAGGTTCAGCCCTTTCTTTGGTCGCTAGTTCCTGGATTCGAGGTTCTGTGTAGTAGTCACTGCATCGGAGTTTTGGCATGAGCGCCTCAATGTTGGCCCCATGCTCATAAACAATTGCAGCCTCACCAGCTCTGTGGCCGTTAAGTGTCACATAAGAGTCATCTTTAAGAACAGAATGACCATTCTGGACTCCATTGGATTTGTGATTGACTCTGATAGGACGGGCTTGCTCCTTGACACCCCCATTTTCAACTGGACTTTCTGCAATTCGTACGGTCGTCCAAAAGTTGGAACATATTAGCACATGATCTGCTGGCTAAAAAGAAAACTGAACAAGTGATTTTTCAACATTCAAGAATAGTTAAATGTAAAGAGGATGCATTGCTAATATAGTCTGATCTTCATTGGAATACAGGAGCAAGGAACCATAAGAGAAGCTGTGAAATTACTTCAATGCACATGCATGTTGGTTTCTTTTAACACCACTAGCCAAATTTCTTTCTAAATGAGTACCACAAACCCACATCCCAACCAAAAAGAGGGATGGAAAGAATAATATTGCACTATCTGGCAACAGGAGAGGTACAAGATTTACATTAAAAATTAAAACACACTGTTCCACAATTCAGTCAAAATAAAGTTCTCCAGCTGACTTCACAATTACCATAGTTCCATAAATCACATCAGATAAAGGAGTATGATTAGCTCAAGTGTACTTACTATCTTTATCCCCGGAATTAGAGCCATATTCAGCAATTTTACCTGAAAAAAAAATTTTGTTCAAGCAAACAGAAAAACCCACCATTGTTATTGAAGTACAATTTCAGTATTTTCTCAACGGTAAAAATTTAGGTCCAGAATGGGATAAAATAAATGTTCAATATTGATATAGTCGTTTTATCCAACCAGTCAAGTTTTGATCTCACTATTTGAAACATAATCCAATACATATGTGGAGACAGAAAAAAGAGAGGATTGCTATTGTGCAACAACCTTACCATTCTCATGTAATCGAGCAGATGTATGTTTAACTGATGGTGTTTTCATTGGACTAGCACCTAAAGGCCACTGCTCTGTGGGACGAATAACTAGAGCCCTTGGGTTTTCCCTAGGAATGAAAAAAGCATCTGCCTTAGGTGTGCTAGGTGTCTCTTCCTCATCACTGAAAAATGGAACCTGCATCAGCAATTGAGTGATTGTTATGTAATACATGGACCAAAGCAACAATCATTCTCCATTAACTTTTCACTAGATGTAGCAACCTCACCTTCATACCATCATTCTTGGGATTATATTTCCTTGCAGGCACCCTAATCCGCCTTTGTGACAAATGTCGAGAAGTCAACAAGGATGATATTCTGACAGGAGCTGATTTTTCTACAACCTGAAAGAAACCACCAATAAGTACATGCAACAAGAACTTTAAAAAATGCAGCTTTCAACTCAAATCCCGTGTAACTGAGGCAAAATCAGAACAGGTAAAATTTACAGGCATGTTAGAAATCCCATATTGAATAGAAGGTGCAGTTCCAGCTCCGCCAATTGACATTTGAGGCATTGCAGGGAGTGTTACAAATGGATTTGTGACTGGTACTGGTTGTACAGCAACAGAACTTGGAGCAGCTGACCTGTTAAACACAGGTATTTGAGCATGAAATAATAAATTATAAAAAGCAGTTTAGGTCATGGACAAGGACCTATAAAACTAGATGAAGACATCAATCAAACAAAGGAAAAAGGAAAGAAAAAAATAAATGCTTAAGGAGAGGAATTAATTAGAATGCAAATATAGGAAAAAGCCAAACCAGATATATCAATATAAGTGGCATACAGGTAGTAACCCAGAACAATGATAAAACCATTTGGAAGATCACATTTGACAAAACAAAACTTGTTTGAACTGGACCAGCATGCATGTGGTCGAGAAAAGCAAGAGCTGAAGGAATGAGATTTACGTGTGTCCAAAGTTATTAGGACCATAAGTGCCCAAAGTGCCACTAAAGTTACTCGTATTGCCTGCTACAGTAGCATAAAAGTTAATAAAGACAGGACAATATAATAAATACCTAAAGAATTACTTTGCTTCTATATAATACATAATAAAATATGAGAAAAGGAAACTACCTGCTTGTGTCTGCCCAAAGTTGTTAAAGCCAAAAGCAGAGGTAGTCTGAGTAGGCTGAGCTGGTTGAAATGGCATAGAAACAGAAGGCTACAGAAGCAGACACCAAAAAAAAAGAAAAGAAAAAATCCCAAATTTACCTAAAGCTTTCAACACTAGAGCTCAGAAAAGCAACACCAGTCTAGAGGAGCACACAAACACAAAGAGGGGAGTACAGGAAATTATACCCCCAAAAATAAACGTATGTACCAAATCAAAGTAAATTGCTATGCAGTTCTGGTGTAAAAGGACCATTGCAAAAGTGAAATCCAGATTGTTGTTGGAAATCAAAATTGCCTCATTTCTATTATAATATTATTCCTAGAGTCAGTAATTCACAAGCTTCTAAACAAATATATGAGCTCATGCAATTCTCAAACTAAAATGTATACATATATGCACAAAAAACTTCATGCTTTATTCAAATATGTCACATGATAACACAAGCATGAATATGACAAGTGAAGAAACCACTAATAGTGATCTTAAGGGGTCACTTACAGTTGTTTGACCAAAACCCAATGGTGCACTAGAAGGAGCTAGTGATGGAGTGCTTGAGAAAATGCTGCCAGAAAACCCAGTGGAAGGTGTACTAAATAAGTTTGACTGACCAAAGGAAGGCATTGTACTTTGTCCAAATGAGGAGGGTGCCTGTCCAAAAGCAGAACCTGTCTGCCCAGTGGGAGCAGAACTGAACAAAGGAGACAATTGACTACCAAACTTCAAGCCAGAACCAAACGATGAAACTGTTCCCTGAGCTGCTGTACTGTTGAAGAGGGATGGTGATGACCCAAAAGCTGGAGATGAGCTAGCACCAAAAGCAAGAGTTGATGTCAACCCAAATATCGAAGGCGTTGTAGATGGAGTTGATCCAAAAGGATTAGCTGAAGATGACACGCCAAAAGGTGAGGAACCAAAAGCAGAAGCTGAGATGGAGGTTCCAAAACTTGAACTATTGAAGGTTGACGTTTTGGGAGCAAATAGATTAGAAGATGTTGAGGTAGAAAAAGGGCTAGCAGATGATTGCCCGAATGCTGGTGAAGGAGCAAAAGGGCTTGATGGAGCAACTGAAGCACTGAAGCCAATCCCACCAGCTGACTGACCAGCAGGAAGTGGACCACCTGAAATTTGATAAACATAAAACAAAGAATAATTAAATCAGCCAATGCCCCATTGTTTAAAGCAACAACCACCACTAGTTTTGCACAGATTAAGGCTTACCTTTATCTCCCAACTGATAATCCTCCCATCTCAGCTCTTCACGACTTTTGTCTTTGTAGATAGGCATGGCAGATACTGACACCAACTTTCCGGCGGGCTGTGTACCCGTATCAGCCTCAGTAGTAGAAGAGTAAGCAGCTACCCTACTTCCCCCACGTTGACCACCAAAAGTTGATTGCCCAAAGCCAGTGCTTCCAAATGACTGTGTGGTGGTCTGGGCTCCTGCATGATAGCACACCAGCACAGCAAGGTTTATTGTATTTTCTTAACAGATTAGGACATAAAAAACAACAGTAAGACAAAATAAAAATAAAGAGCTGTTCCATGACTTGTCACATAAATAATCATATACCAACAAGAAACTGACCAAAAGGTGAACTCTGAGCTCCAAAGGGAGATGTAGTGGTTCCAAATGGACTGCTACCAAATGCTGAAGTAGACTGGCCAAAAGCTGGAGAGGGTCCAAAACTGAATGATGTGGTAGCAGGAGTACTCACAGCCCTGAATACAGGAGTACTTGAAGCCCCAAATGCAGGAGTACTGGAAGCGCCGAATGCAGGACTACTGGAAGCGCTGAATGCAGGGGTACTTGATGATGCAAAAAGTGGAGTGCTAGAAGCCCCAAATGCCCCACCAGATCCAAAAGCTGGGGCACTTACACCAAATGTAGTTCCTGAACTACCAAAGGCCACAGTATTGGTAGCTCCAAAGGCTGGGATGCTGGTAGCCCCAAAAGCTGGGGTACTTGCAGCACCAAAAGCAGGGGTGCTTGTTGCCCCAAAGGCAGGTGCACTTGTAGCACCAAAAGCAGGGATGCTTGGTGCACCAAATGCAGATTGGCTTGATGCCCCAAAAGGTGTGGTTGAACCGAATAAACTGCTTCCGAATGCAGGCTGTGATTGCTGAGTTGTGCCCCCAAAAAGACTTGTTTGAGTAGAAGTGGACCCAAAGCCAAAAGCAGGCTTCTGGCTGAAGACAGAAGGCCCTGGGAGATAAATAAGAGAGTAAGAGTTATGTCAGTTTTCTTAAATGAGGAACTGAAAAAGAAAAGTTCACCAGATGTTAAAGAATTTTAACAATAAAGCAAAAATATAGTTAGAGGAAAAAACAATGTAAGCTATCTCTCAAATTCAGTTGAATTAAGATTAAAAGTTAATTTCTTCAGGGAAGAAAAAGAAAAGCTCACTTAAATCCAAGTGGCTGGTTAACGAAGACATGTACTGACCTCAAATTGAGAGAATATTAGCAGAAACACCAGCTGAAGGGAAAATAACTAATCAAAGGAAAGAAAGATGAAACAAATACATACTGTGCCTATCTATGATAGACACATTGCATTCTCTGTCACCCAAATGAAGTTTATATATAATAGTAAGAGAAAAGATAAAACCAACAACACCATTACTGGTTCCAATAACATTTGATGGTCAAAAAATTGTCTGGTGGAGACAAACAAATATAAGGCATATGGAAGCAATAGGAAAAAAATGTGAGTTTGCCACCCATTGTGAAACTGTGTCATAATAAATAACAACTGAAAAGCCAGCCTCCTCCTAAGCTGAATTTTTTCTTCTACTGGATTCCCAGAAACTAATTATAACAGGAAAGAAGCAAAATACCCATAATCACATTAGAAAGCAGAAAACATTTAATGCCCCCAAAACACATATTGAGCAATAACTATGACCATCTTTCTCAGAGTTCAAATCAAAGGCAATAAATCATGTGGAGAGTGGAGAGGAGAAACTGAACTGAAAAGCAATAATTAAATAATGCTAGTTCATGCAGATACTCACCACCGAATGACGATGCCGAACTGCCAAATGAAGGAATAGAAGATGCCCCAAAAGCAGGCATTGAACTTCCAAATGCAGGGGATGATGAAGCACCAAAGGTTGCTGTTGATGAGAATGGTGAAGATGATGGGGATGCACCAAACACACCTGTTGAAGTACCCCCAAAAAGGGAACCCCCTGTTGAGCCAAAAGGGGTGGTTGTACTGAATGGTTTGGGAGCAAATGGATTGTTACTTGCATTACTAGCCTGCCCAAAGACTGATTGGGATCCAAATGGGCTACTGGAAGACTGCCCAAATGCTGTCCAGTGGATGTCCACAAGTCAATTCAATTTCCTAATAACTAATTACTACTTAATCCTGGTAACCCCAGGAAGTCCATGCAGAAGGGAAATGATACCAAAAAATTAAAATAAAAACATTAACAATAAATAATTTAAAAAACCATAGTGCAATGAAAAGGTATTAGTAAAAGCAACGTCACATGGTTCTTGACTAGAACAAGAATTTCGAGGGAAAATAGTAATGATCAGTAGAAATTACCATAAATATCATAGAATTTATAAAAAAAATGCCACAGATGGCTGCAAACTGTAACCTAATTTAAATAGAACCACTCAAACTTATGAATAAATTAACATAACAGGTGATAATGAAAACATTGTATAAAAATCAATATATAATAAAGCAAAAAACTAGTGATGCTTTCAAAAATTTATGGAGCAGATAAAATTAATCTAAATATGCAAAATAATATAATGAAAAACGCAATGGTAAGTGAAAAACTTACGATTAGTGGAACCAAACATTATCGCTTATTGGTGTTTCCTTCCTCACTCCAAAACACTGAGCCCTGATTTGATTCCAAGCGTTTATGACAGTTAAATAGAAATCAAATAACAACTAAATCGGTCATTACTAATCAAAGAAGAAAAAGTTTAAATAGATCCAATTAATCAATACAGTTCATTATCCATCGAGTTCTATCACTATCACTTTACATTGCTGTAAATAAAATTAGAAAAACGAATGTTCTTATCTAAAATAACAAAATCAAATTAAATGCACAATTTGATTGCGAATCAATTTAGTGAATATAATCGTTGCTCCGCTGAATCCCCAGAAAAGTAGTTAAAATAAACCCTATCCGCAAACCGTCAATTAAACGGAATGAATTAGGGTCAAGCAGCGACTTACCGTCTATCTGCACGGGCAATGGAGAGGGAGGGGGGGAGGAAGAGTTAGCAGTGTTAAAACAGACGGAAACAAATAGCTGGCGTGAAAGGCCCTTTTATACGTCGGATTGGAATTCTGCCGAAACGGGGGCATCGTAGCGTTGTTTTTAAGTCCGTAATTAACAACATTGGAATTCTGCCGAGACAGGGGCATCGTAGCGTCGTTTTTAAGTCCGTACTTAACAACATAGTCAAATATATATATATATATATATATATATAATATATATATATATATATATATATTACTTGCGTATTTACGGAGGTTTTATTTTTGTAAAGTATATTCAATTCTTACACAGGCACATGTGAATAAACCAAATTTAATCTTGACGTAACTTTCAAATTATACTGATAATGTGCTAATTTTTAATGACAAATTATTATATATAATATAAATAAAAAATATAAATACATGATAAAATTATTTATTAGTTTAATTATTATATTTTTAAAATTAAAAAATTATTATTTTTTTAAAAAAAAATATAAATGCAAATTCAATCACAAAATTCTCTTAAAATAAAATTAGAAAAAAATATATAATAAATATAAATATCATAATTATAATTTAAGTTAAAATTTACTTGATTTAAAAATTAATATTATAAAAAAATTAATATGATTATTTTTCACACTCACTTTAAATTTAAGGACATTATCAATTAATTTGTGTTCGTGCGTATCACATGCAAGACAAGTTATTGATAATTTAAAATAGTATATAAATTTAAAAAATAAATTAATAAATAAAATAATGGGTGGGGAGAGGAATCAGTGTATCCATGCATAGGAATCGAAAAAGCACGAAAGCCCACGTCACCAGGCTCGAAAAGGCCTTCACATCACAGGCTGGGCCTTCTGTATTTGTAGCCTTCGTCAAAAAATCTTTTTAACAGTTTTTTTTCTCCCCGTCACAATAATATTATGTTTGGACGACTACACAAAAATGCGAATCAAAGCAATGCACGAGACGAGCAGAGATGACTTGAAATTGAAAAATCGGAACACGACAATTGTTATGTACGAAAAGCAAAGAGGAACAGTCACTGTAAATTGTAATTGGGAAAGTAATGCATTACTTCTAATTATAAAATTTCACAAATTGGATTGCATCTACGTAATGCTTTACTCGAAAATTTTTTTAAAAAAAATTCCAAAACACCAATCTGGACAGAGTATGCAATATGTGGTTTGCATCATTGTAGACCGGTCGGAGCAAGTTTGAACGTTGATTAGACTCAAAAAAGGACAAAAGTTATGCAAGTTACAACCAATGACGAAAGGAAAGAAAGGTGACTGAAAATGATGGGGACACTTTGTTATTTATTTATTTTGTTTGATTGTTGAATTCCAAATGAAAATTTAATTGCTGTAGCAGTTTAATATAACAGATCGATATAAACAATATGGCCTGCAATATCAATGTCCAATTCTCATCCAATATACTAGACAGCTAGATTGCCGTATTCTCAGTTGTCTTCTTGTGTATCCCAAAGATACGATTATAAAAAAATCCGAGCCCTTAAATCCTCGGATGGTTTCATTGAGAGAAAAACCGGTAATGGGACCAGCTACAGAAAATATACCGGGAAGGAGGAAGTCATCATCGAGGGGTCATCCCAGGCTTGTTGGAGTCAGGCAGAGACCATCGGGGAGATGGGTTGCAGAGATCAAGGACTCTTTGCAAAAAGTGAGGCTATGGCTTGGAACATTTGACACAGCGGAGGAAGCAGCACGAGCATACGACGATGCTGCCCGGGCATTGCGGGGTGCTAATGCGCGAACCAACTTCGAGCTGCCTCAGTCAGAATCAAATTCTTACGCTACCAACCGTTTTCTGGCTGATAATATCGAGCCTTTCTCGTTCGAGGAAGTTTGCCGCTCTGGCAATGCATCTGATGGGCTTCTTGGCGCACTTAAAGCCAAGTTATTTGATGGAAAGGGAACTACAGCAGTTCTCCCACCACCTACTTGTTCCAAGGTGCAACCAAGTGTTGCAGCTACCAATTCAACTCACAATAACAAGTCAACAATTGTTGTTCCTCGCGAGCTTGGAATTGCAAGTAGTTCTGTCAGTTCAGGGTCTGTAGGTAAGCGTGATATTCTCATGGATCACGATCGTAGTCAGGATGAAGTTGTTGCAGGTCAGGTAGGGATCCAGTGGCATCATCCGGCACAAACTGCATCAACGAGCAACATAGCTTGGTCTAGCCAACCAGGTTACGAAGCATGCTGGCCAACGCAGATGAACCATGTCCCCGAGAATACCTTGTTTAGCACCATCGCCGCTACAACTGCTACATCTACTTTGCCAGTTTCCCTGATAAGTGAGACAACAACGGTTGATTTCTCATATTCAGATCAATACGATCGAGTGCTACAACCACATAAAAGTGTCAAAATGAATACAGTGAGCATGCCGATGACTCAAATTGTTGGTGCAATGACAGAAGATGTTTGGTCATCTGAACAACAATTTGTGCACGATGAGAAAAAAGGTTGGAGTGGTAGTAGTACTAATGCTTCCTGGGATCCTCTCATGTATATGTCCTCTGTGCTAGGATAATCTTAACCAAGCCAGTGGTATGGCATAAATCATGATTATGTAATTCTTTATTTTGCTTTTTCTTCATAACATGTACCAACAATTAATATCCAGCAGCTAATTATTCTTTTCAAGTCTCCTATAAATTACTAAATTGTATTCTGAGTTAGGCAAAAGCTGAAGATCATGTACTTGCCAATTTGCACTTATAAGATTCTGCGCATATTTAAATATTTACTGCACAATTTCCAATCCCTCTGTTATGAGATCATATCACTTTCTAGTCCAATCAAAATAACAACAAAAGAAACCGTGAACCTCTTATTTATGCTAGAGTAGGCAACTCTTTGCACCTTAAGCTCTCTAATTGATGGATATGTCAACTCTTTAACACTTCCTTAGCTGGTAACTTTATCAGAAAGATTGTGTGGATTTTCAGAAACTTGTAATGGAGAAAAATCCTTGGAAAATATTCCTACAACCATAAATGGAGAGATGCCTGGCTGCACTTGTTGAAAGTTAAAGAAAACGTTTAGTGATTTCCTTGACTTCATTAACTTAAACATAACAAAGAACAAATTTCGAAGAACATTCTCATTCGATGATTAAGCAGACCTTATGGGGCTAAGCAATATGATGGCAACTCCCTCCAAGTGATTATTTTTCAATTAGAAAATCCGTGGACTGTTGGACAAGGACAAAATATATGTGTTCAAAGACACAGGTTAAACAAAACTTAGAAATCCTAATCTAAATAAATCTAATGAGAAAATCTATAGAGAAGTTTTGTTCCCTTTTACACGCATGCTACCAAGAAAGCAACTTTGTTCTTAACAAGTCATAGGGTGATAATGTCATCATCATATGCTTAGCATAAGTTAAGTGAAGAAGATTACTTTTTAAAATGGGAAATCTTATTCGAGTACAATGGAAAAATTTGTCAGTCCAGCTCTCTTTTGTTGGTGTTGGCTAGTCATGATGGCATGAACGTGTAAATTGCATTCTTATAGACTTTTTCTACATTGAAAGAAAAGAATATTGGTCAAAGTAAAAGAAAATGTCTGGTCACTGCTGCCACAGCCATCTGACTGGGCTTCTTTCCTATAAGATCATCCAAATTATAAATATCCCATTCATCGTCCTCTTTGATAATGGAAGGCACACGTGCTGATATGCACAAGTGGATGAATGAATGGACAGAAGATTTTTGCTTACTCAGAAACCATTCAGCTTATATTCCAAACTATAAACGAGTAAGTGAGGACGTTGGTCAGCTGCCTGCCATGTTAGTTGGAGTAAAGTGTTTAATAACGGATGGTCCTGGTCATTCCGTAGATTGGCAGATGGAATGAAATCATGTTTCTGGTTCTTATCACTGCATAATTGCAGGGAAACTTTACCCAAAAGCTCAAGGTTATGAGATTGATGCTTAATTTTGTAAGAGCCTAAGAGTGTCTCCTGGTTGTCACATCACAAATATATCTTAATTAATGCCCCTTGAATCTTCAGTATCACCTACTTATCTCTACACAGGCACTGGAACTTCAGTATGTTGATTACTGTCTAAAAATAAGATGAAATGAACGATGTGAAACAAAATCTGTCTAAAGTTAGATAGTGGAGTATTTTTCCATCTTAGACAAGAAGATATAGAAAGGGTGGAATTCAGAAAAGAATGTGTTACAAAGAAGAAGAGATTTTAACGAGTTAACACTGCCGGTCGGGAAACTTTGGCACGTGGGGATTCATAAAAGGGATAATAGATGAATTATTCAAAGTTTAGGGAAGCTTCAGGTGCTTAATCATTTCATATCTAGCATTGTATGGTATTGCATAAGATTTAACATATGTCCCTTCCCCATTGTAAATATGTTGATACTGCTCATCCATTTTCAAAGATGAAGCATTAGATGCTATGTAAAGGAGAGGGCTGGGGGTTATTGTCTAATTTCTCCTAAACCAGCACTATAAGATGCCTGTGAATCATTTATGGTAACAAAGATGACCAGAAAAGATTTGACAAGCATGAAGAACCTAAGCTAAACAAAGCATAGAAGAAAGTGCAAATGGGAGACCTTGTGTCTAATGTAGATGCCATGCCTTCTGGGATGAGATCAGTCCCTGATGCTCCACAATTTTGAATGAGGAGCCCGGCAAATGATTTGGTCTGTAAAAAGATGGCAAAATGAAGAGAATAAATATTAAACTAATGTCAAAGTTAGCTGCTTATAGCACTGACGTGTTTTGAAGAATTACTGATGTTTTGGAG
Source organism: Xylocarpus granatum (assembly GCA_019650275.1). Taxonomy (NCBI): domain Eukaryota; kingdom Viridiplantae; phylum Streptophyta; class Magnoliopsida; order Sapindales; family Meliaceae; genus Xylocarpus; species Xylocarpus granatum. The sequence continues at coordinate 100,481 of BNST01000929.1, forward strand.
TCCATTTACTTAGAGTTACTGATTGTTGTTTGTCTCGGCTGAGTTGTTGTTGACAAACAAGAAAGGAGGAAGAGATAGAAGAAGAGCCGTTGAATGGCTTGGTGCAATGAATGGAAACCTTTTGTTACAAGGATATCAACTGAGTTTGCCTTTGCCATTACAAACATGTTTCTTAAGAAATTCCTTGAATAAGGGATGGACTATCTGGTCTCTATCATATATAGGCTGACAGTTGCCACCATTTTCTTATCTCCAATCTCGTACTTTTGGTAAAGGTGGTGATTCTCAGTTCTCATTCAAGTTGTTTCTCAATTTCATTTTTAAATTCTGGGAATTTGAAGCCTTGTATAATCATACCAAACACTTATTACTGCTTGTAGATTTGGCTACTTAAGTTACATATAAAATTCAAACAAAACTTGTTTGCAGGGATAGTAGACCGAAGCTCACACCTCATCTTGTGTTACCTTTTTTTATAGCGCAATTGTCGGGTTACTTAAACTGACATTCACACAGACTTATTAAAGTCGCACCACTTCGTGCATCACCAAAAGATAGGAATCATTACTTCTTGCAGGACATCGCTGACTTTTACCTTTTCCTTCTCGGAATAAAATACGCATCTGCCACGTTTGCTTGTGCCATCGTCAACATGGTTCCGCAATCACATTTATGGAACAGAGTAAGTTCTTCGATTTTAGTCTCAAGTTAAAATTTTGTAAATATAAAATTACCATAGATCTTTTAAATATAAAATTTTTAAAAGTACGTAGATTTTATAATTTTTTAAATAATAAATTTTAAAAATAATATTTTAAAATTATATATTATACATAATAATAACTAAATTATATTATTATATTTTGGTATGATTATTATTGTTATTATTATTATTTATATTTATTTTTTAAAAAAAATAATTAAAATCTTTTCTTTTCAATTTTTTTATATATGATTATATATTATGTTTAACTTAAATATACTCTTTTCATTTTTATTTTGAAACAATTAGAGTTTAAGTGAATATGAAAGAGAAATATTATCTTTTAACTAGATAAATTTTGCAATAATATTTTATTATATATTTTGTACTTGTCAAAAAGTTACAATTATACTCCCGATTTTTCAATGATTATTGCTGGGGCCCATTTTCACTGGTTATCAAAGGGTAATGAATCCTCTGCTTATGCAGGGAATAGGAGGATCGGGATTATGTTTCGTGGGATTGTCGTGGTGTGCCAAGAAGAAAGTTCCCGTTTTTACAGTGGCATTTGGTCCCCTTGTTCAAATAATTGCAGCCATGTTTTATATTCCCATTCTGCATGAGGAACTTCATCTTGGACGGTAATTTCTTCTGATCATTACGAGTATTTTATTAACAATTGTTGACAAATTCAACCTGTGTTTCTGATCTTTTTGATGCTTGAATGCAGAGTCTGTTGGGTTCAATTACTGTGATAATCGGATTGTATATTGTTCTATAGGGAAAGAACGAAGAAATGCAGAATCAAGCATCAAAGGTAGCTCGAGCAGCTGAAGAGAACAAGAGCCACAGTTGCAAGGTATTGCTGTTGTCTCTTCTGCTTCAAATTGTCCGAGTTCAAGTTGCAGTTGCTTAATATTTTCTAAAACTTGAGCGATCAATGTTTCGCCCTAATCAAATTTTATGCTACTTGATAGTTTGTTAATAACTCACTTGTTATATACATTTCCAATGTCCTTTCAATCTTTCCACTAAAATAAAAATTTAGACACTCTCCTTCCTTTCTTAATTCAATGGTTGCCAAGTCTGTTCAATTACTCCTCGGCATCATCATAATGGAGTTCAATAATAAATTGTGAAGCAAACTGTGTGTCCTCAGAAGATGGAGATGGGAATTTTTCTCTAACAGTCGTTTGCTTATGGAAGGAATGTTATCAAAAGTTCATGACTCGGGGCAGTTTAAAGCTCTATCCTAAATCTTTTCTTCTTTAGAACATAACGGCAGTCAATTTTCAATTTCGAAATATTATTTAGGTCACTACAAAAACGAATCACTGTGTAATGGAGCAGCAAAATTACAGAGAGAGTAGCATTTATACATTATCCAACGTAAGGGGCAATGTTCTTGAATTTCAAGCTTGGTCCAATTGAGATAAGATTTTCATTACTCCATTCAGATCTAAACATGATTTTAGAAGACATCAATTTGTTATAAGCTATTGAGAAAACTTAGATTTAGGGTTAAGGATCAATTCTAAGTGCCGTAGCGAAGAAAAAAGATCTCTCCTACGGTAATAGTCGAAAATGAACCATTTTGGGGAAAAACCCATCAGCAATCATCTGGACAGGTTCGAATTAAACAGGTGTGTTCAAAATCAATAATTGAAACTTGACAATTTAAGGACTTAGATTTATTGTTCGGCATAACATTCCAAAGAGCAGACACGCATACATGCCTTGAATAAGATCTATATCATGATACATAAGTCAATGGAGCCGGCAGCTCGCTATGCTATAGATGTAATCAACTGAAAAAGACAATTTATCCACCAACTTCAAACAATTCAAAGATTTATTGTAGATAAATATATTGATGCTGCATTCCGCTGTTGAAATATAAGCCAGCTCAATCAGATTTTTCGGAGTGTTGGCCACTCTTGAAGGTTTCCGTATCTTTCTTCTTTCCCTTCTTTCCATGCTGCTTCTCCAGTTTGTGACCATGGTGTTCAAGAACATCAGTGACGTCCAGATGAGCGCCGGGATCATTGGTGGTGTAGGAGCTACCAAGCATTATGGAGTTATTGACAGCTTGGAAATTGCTGTTAACATAGGTGCTCAAAGGTTCAGGCTTACCAATTGAAACTCCACGAGGACTTTGCTTATCATCCAGCTCGCTTCGCATAGTTGCCCCGCTGTTGGTTCCAGCAAGGGTGATGATTCTGACGCCACGTTCCTCATCATCATCTTCCTGGTGGTGATGAAGACTTGAACCGGGCTTGTGATGATCAGTAAGGCGCTCAGTGATTGCATTGACCATGTTTCTGATTTCACGATCAAATTCTTTATGCTTATGCTTCTCTCCTTCTATTGGAGTGTGTGGGTGACTGGACTGCTTCAAAGTTTCAGAAAGCATGGTGTTTATATATTTATGATGGCAAGATTTGGGTTGGCTAGCAAAGACAAGTTGGAGTTGAGAAATTGAAATTGGTATACAAAGGATTTAAATAAGCGTGTAGGGTGTACTATTTTTGAGAATAAAGAGGAGAAGGTGGTGCCTTAGATGGCAATACAAGGATTTTAATTTACTCTGCAGCCAAAAAAGAGGAGGATCACTTGACAGCGGGTTCATCTCAGGTTCTGGATTTTAATGCTTTTGTGAAGCTTACTCTGCCTTTGTTCTTCATCTGTAACTTGTCTAAGACCAAACGATGGGGCAATGACTTTTCTTTGCCTAATTATGTTACAAGGATTTAATGCCCATACAAGTCGTGACCATTGTAAACCTTCCGAGTTCGATTTTTGAGATGCAATGCATGACACCCATAGATTGGAACCGAACCTTCATTCAAATTGGACTAATAAATCTGAAGACGGAGCCCAAGCCGAATTGGTTAAGCCACTGGTCAGATGCTGTGAGTTGGGCTTGGGACTTGATAGTTTGTGATCGTAAGTAACTTGGTTGATTTTGGCAGAACTCATCCCCGTGATAACGATAACGAAACTGAAACTGGGCCTGTGATAGGCGGTCAATTACATTTATATATTAATAAAAAGTGGCAGACAGTTACTGTCAGGTGACCAAGAAGAGTCCCACGCAAACGCAATTGACAATGAGATTTAACGTTTTACTCTTTCTTCCTGGCATGAATTTTGCCTTATTACTACCACATTCTATTATAAATTATGAAAAGAAAATTCATTATCTTTCCAAATTAACATAAATAAAAAATAGTTATCTCTGAAAAACAAACTGGAGTGGATAAACAACAGAATTAGCAAACAAATTTAACTGCATAATCCCAACCGGCCAACTCAGTGTTGCGTCTGTTGGCTTATTGTTATTGTTACGATAATTATTTGTTTTCGTAAAGTAACACTGAACAAAGAAAAATCCGATTTCAGTGAATCAGAAGTTCAAAACCCTGCGACTGCACGCAAGCATTCATTCCATCAGGTACAAGATTCTTTTTTTCGTTTCTTTTCTTTTGTGTTCAAGATGATTTCTTTTTTTTGATCGAAGAATTTGGCTAGGTTGTTTGTCTGTTGACTTATGTCGTGGTTGGTGTGAATCTCCAAATATCATAATGAATTAGGGGTGGGGTTTATGCATGATTTTCTAGGGTTTTCCGTGAATTGATTCAGATGCAGAATGAGGGCACAATCGTTAGAAACAGCTGCGAGCAAGACCTTGAAGCGTCGCGGAATAATCACCAGGTTTATTCTGCCGGTGACGCCGATCCAGCATTGCCTACCATTGTAATTTCTAACGGGGAGTCTCATGACGAACCCAAACATAACTCCTCTAAGGATGAATCGCCCAGGATTTTATCTTCCAAGAAGGGGTACTTGTCGAGGTCTCCCAGTTCTCATGAACAATGCAGGTATTTCCCATTCTCAACATTTTTTAAATGTTTGACTTGCCCAGTTAAATCTTCTATATTATTTCTGTGGCAAAATTTTAAACATTACTGTATATTAAATGCCAGGCAATACTGGATACTGGTTTTCTATGTGATAACCTTCAAATATTGCTTCTTGTTATTTAGGAAACTATGGATGAAATCATCTCATTCATCTATGTCCATATTATTATTAAAATATTACTATGCTTTGAATTTGTTTTGACCTTCCTTAAAGATTTATGAAAGAGAACTAAAAAGGTATATAGACAATAACTTGTATCGCTTTGTATTTCATTCTTCAGAGTGTGTCAACAAGACAAGGATGAAGTTCTGATAGATCTTGGATGTCAATGCCGAGGTGGTCTTGCTAAAGCTCACCGCTCATGCATAGACACTTGGTTCCGCACAAGAGGATCAAACATATGCGAGATATGCCAGTAATCATTTGCTAGAAGAATTCTTTGTGTGGAGTTGGTTTGGTTTTTAACATATCATAACATGATTGTTAATTTTATGCAGACAGGTTGCTGCTAATGTACAACCTCCAGAGCCCCAGCCAATTGTAAGTTTTCTTTGTCTTAGTGTGAAGACTTCTCTTGCAAATGTGAGGATGCCATTTGTCTTCTTTGGGATTATAACTGTTTAACATGAATGGCAATTTGTATTTGATGCTAGTTAATATGTTCTCAGTAGAGTTTGCTGATAACACTTTTTTTTACAGCCCCAAGCTCACATTGAACTGGCAATAGAACTAAATGGACTCTTTCTTTTCTTTTTTTCTTTTTAACATCCCCTAGCTTAGATTGAGCTGGGCAATAGAACACAATAGACATGTATAGACAATAGCTGACCTTTTTTTTTGCCCTTTTATATTCAAAGTTGAATTTGTTCTTTCTTCCAAGTGCTTGAAAGTCTTACTGGCTATTGTTTTTTGTTTTAAGTTTGGAACTGGGTCCACTATGGGTTTTTGTTTTGAATTCATAGCGATACTCTGTGGGTATATGTCTTATATCCAAGATACACCATGGCAAAAAGTACCTTATCATGTTTGAAGGAGATGTGGTAAACCATGTTTATTAATGAATGGCACTCCATCAGGGAGCCATCAATTATTGATGATAATAAGTTCGCTGGAAAGCAAGGACACCAAACGGTGCAAAGGAATTATGAACTTGTCATTTCTCATATTTATGTGTAAATTTTGATTCTCTCTATATGTTTCATGGAGCAGACAAATTACATGGTATGGACTATCGACCCAACCTTTAGATCACAAGATCGTGAAAGGGTAGGGTCTAATTCGTGCCAATTTATTGGATCATTTTTGTAGTCATATAAATGCAATGCCATTCATTGTTGTTGTTTCATGTTGAATTGTCTTTGTAATAGGGATGCTTTAGTCCACTTTGGGTGGCATTCTCGATCTTGATTGGTGGACTCCTCTTGGATGTGCTGATTTCAATTACCCTGGGCGTCTCGGCTCTGCCAGTTAATATTATAATAGGTACTATTTACTTATTTAAACCTGCAGTGTACATTGGAATGCTATCCTCGTTGCTTTCAAATGCCAAGCATGCTAGATGATGTTGAAGTTGAGAGATATTGTCCAGGTGTTATTGTTGTGCTTGGACTTGGAACTGCACTTCGACTTGCCTTGGAATTTTGCCGTGAGTGGAATTTGAGGAGAGTTTTGCAAAGGGTAGATACGAATGTGAACCTTGGATACCATACTGCTTTATAGGTAACTCTGTATATAATGAAATTTAGAACTCAAGTATTATTTGTTTTATGAGGGCATCATTGTTGGTCACTGCCAACATGGGTGCGCCACAATGGGATATTGAAACATTATTCTTGGGTGCATTGAAAATCTAAAGATTAAGGTGGGACATGAAGCTTCCATGCGGATAGCCCCAGTGATTTCTTATGATCTGTATGCACGCCATGCCATTTCAATGGATTATTAGATATGAGGCGCTGTTCTTATGATGCATGTCCTCAAATCAAGGTGATAGAGGGACAAAAGTTGAGAAAATGTCATGCCAACAAAATTCATTCCGTGGCACCTAATGGCTGCTGCGTGCCTGATTTGAGGGGATGGAAAATATGGGTCCAATCAGGATATTACACAAGTAATGCCCTGGCCAAACTGGAAAGGCCATGGCATCCGATCATGTCCTGCAATGCGCGGCTCCTTGCGAACTGAAACGTAGTAATGAAGACGTGACTCGATTTTTATTGTGGAATTTGAAGGAATACGGGCATGTGGCTGAAGATTATAACTTCAAGAGGCTGGCTACATTTTATGGCCCTACAGTCCTTTTTCACGGTCATCATAAGCAATATTTTTTTCTCAACCCATTTAGTTAATTACGTAAATTAAAGAAGATGAAGGAAAGTATCTATAGTATTACCTTAGAAGTAATAAAGAAAGAAAATACGAAATGAAATTATCCCCGTCGGCTGACAAAGCTGTGGCTTTTGAAATCAGTAACGGTGATTCGAACTAGCCGTGATAAATCAGTATTATAAAATTGTACGTTTATAAGCCTTTGCAATTGAAGACTACCAGGAGCTCGGAAGGAGGGAATCTAGAGCCTTGTGTTTTAAGTAATTGAAACGGCTGTGCATTTGCGAAAACGGATAGTAAACCGTCTTGATGTTCAGTAGGCCTCGCAATTCAGTCGTGAACTGTTTGCGTGTCGGAAGATTATTGGATAATATAATTTTGAAGCGTACGTGCATGTGGACTTTTGAAGTTGAAGAATGGGAGTCACACGTGTTGTTCTGCAAGACAGTGAGACAACACATTGCATAGATTTTAGTAAAGCAAACTAAGACAGTGAGAGACGGAAACTAAAAAACGCATTGCATAAATTAGAAATTTGAAGAGAAATAGTTGATGAAGATGACAGTATTATCCGAGGAATCTCTGCCGTTGGGCTTCAGATTCTGTCCTACAGACGAGGAACTGATTAACCACTACCTCAGATTGAAGATCAGTGGCCGTGATTCGGAAGTCGAAGTTATTCCCGAAATTGATGTCTGCAAATGGGAGCCCTGGGATTTGCCTGGTATTTTAATTATTTTTTTTTATGCGTATCCTTTTTGATTCGTATAATTGGAATTGGTTGGTAAGTCAAAAATTCCTTTATTCCTTGATAATCATGAATCATGAATAATTCTTCGGGACTAAGCTTCTTTCTTTTTTTAATATATATATATATATATATATATATATATCGGTGCATAACTAGGTTTATCGGTAATCAAGACGGGTGATCCCGAGTGGTTCTTTTTCTGCCCGCGTGATAGAAAATACCCAAATGGGCTTCGTTCGAATCGTGCTACCGACGCTGGCTATTGGAAGGCCACCGGTAAGGATCGGACAATAAGGTGCCGAAGGTCAGGGTCTAATAATTGCATAGGAATGAAGAAGACTTTGGTTTTCTATAGAGGTCGTGCTCCTAAAGGTGAACGCACCAACTGGATCATTCACGAATACCGTGCCACCAATAAAGATCTCCAGATTACCAAACCTGGTCAGGTTCGTTATCTTTCTTAAACTCATCTTATCAGTTTTTTAAATTATTATTTATAAAAACTAAGCTATAACTGGTTAAATCGAATAGACTTTGATGATAAAGGGTTTATGATCTGTATTATGATAGGTGTAATCATTTTTATAATATCTCTAGCTTAATGTTTCCTCTTCTATGGGTGCAGGCTGCTTTTGTCCTCTGTCGCTTGTTCCGAAAACCAGAGGAGAAGAATGATGTCGAAGCAGAACAAACTGAGTCTCCTGATACAAACAAATCATCTTCTGAGGACACCTCGTCAGATCTAGTTCAAGAAACCACAATGCCTGACTACGTCAACCCTAATGCTGCAGTGCCGGTCCAGAGCTGCTCCAATAGTCAGATGGCTTCTGATGTGGAAGATCATTCAACAGAAGGCACGGGTATAGAGGTAACAAATTGATTTTATTTATGCGTCTAAATTCATATTTCTATCATTAGTTTATCTTTAGAAACATACTAACTGAGTTAGGACTGTATTTCTGTATCTTTTACTCTAGGAACATCCAGGTCTAGCAGAAAATTCCTATCTGCATGTCCTGCCAAGTAATGGTGAAATTGATTGCAAAATATTCTCGCCATTGCAATCGCAGATTAATGCAGAGCTAGGATCATTGGTGGATTGTCCTTATGCCACTGACTTTGGCAATGATCATTTTGGGCTACATTTTCATGATGGCACCAGTGAGCAGGATGCTTCCCTCACAAAATTGTTGGATGAGGTTTTCAATAACCAGGAGGAGTTTTCTTGTGAAGAGTCAAAAACTGGCCAAAAGGAATTGGCTGTTGAGATTAAAATGCAGTTGCCTGATGAAGTTCATATGTCTCAGACAATATCCTCAGGAAACTTTAATGTCAAGGACAACAGAACATTCAGTGAGACAGATGCTGATATGGCCCATGTACAGGTAAATCTGAGCTCCCAGTAGTTTATGAGCCACCATCGTGGTCCTCCGTATCATATTAGCTGTTATCTATTTAGCTATCTCAACTTTATATATTGATTTGCTGGCATTGTTAGTAATCTTTTTTGCACAGTAAGCAATTTTGTCCTTTTGAGTTGTAAAGGAACTTCTAACCTGCTAAAATAAACTTGTGTCCTGTACAGCAGGGTGATTTGACAATGCGATCTTCAGGATGGTTTAATGATCATCTCAAGAGCTACGAATTATTAGAGCCACCAACTTTTGGATCATGCTTGGCTGTAGCTTCACTTTATAACCCAGAAATCGGAAAGGGAAGTATTGGCAACTATAAAGATAATTCTGTAGCACAAGTAACTCTGCCTGCTAATTCCGGCGTCGGTTCATTCTGTGGTAACTTAGATAATTATGACCTGTCAACCACTTTAAAGAATCCTGTGAACAATAGCAGTGATTTTGCTGGTGGAATGGGAATCAAAACTAGAACTCGCCAGCCTCGACAACGACCAAATTCATTTAACTTAGTACCTCAGGGCACTGCTCCAAGAAGAATTCAATTGCAGATGAAAATTTCTCTTGCACTGAGAGGTAGTGGTGAGCAGAAAGATACAAGTCATAGTAAAGAAGAAGCTGAAGTGCAATCAGCCATCACTGAGGTATTGCTTACTGGGCTACTATACTGTTAAAAGCTCTGATGATATGCATTTGTCTTATTGAGTCTAAAATTTGTCAGGTGCAGGTCAGTGAAACTGCCGAACAGAGTAAAACTTCTGATGAGCCAGATGGAGAGAGCCATATGATCAAGTTAGATAAAAGTAAGGAAATTACAGAAGAATCATCAACAAAACTGAGGTTAAGGGTGAAACGTGATGATGAATCTAGCATCCACAAGATGGAGCCATCAGTGTCCATGGAGACACAGTATGCACCTCTTGGACGAAGATCATTGTTAGTTTATAAGATCAGTGTCTTCATGGTTATTATCTGCCTCAGTACCTTTGCCGGGATATGGAGGTATTCAGTATCCTGATGTTTACTAAAACAGCTGCAGGTAGCCATAGGTGGTTTGTTGTAATTGTGAATGTTTACTTGGTAGGAAACAGGGAGGGATAAGCCTGTACATATGCGCTCAAATATATGCATATTCTATGTAGACTACGCAAAATTATGCAATACACTGAACAATTACTGTTAGTTTTGTGGCAACTTATGAGGTGTTTCTTGGTAGCCTGGTGTTATTATGGATATTTAACAGTAGTGAAGAGTGTGGTTTTCTTTTAGGAAGAATTTGGTTTTCAAATGGACCAAATCTAGCGAATTTATGTAAAAGAGAAACGGTATACTTGCAAGTTGCAACAATTAAAGGGATTTGGTTCGGCTTCCGGAAAATGGAGACGAGTGTTCGCGCAGGCTTGGCTTGATTGGTGGTTGGGGGGGGGGTATTGGGTGTGGCGGAGAGGAGAGGGAGGGAGACATAAGCATATAATGTCTTTATGTCATATCATGGCAAATAAATAAATGCAACGGAAAGGACAAGGATGGACGGGAGATTGAGAAATCCGTTTGGGTTGGCTTGGAAAAAAGTAGCCCCCAAAAAAAGAAATGAACAGTAAATTACACCTCGACTGAACTGACCGACGCGAATGAAACGAATAGTAAATTAACAAACAATATAAAAGCGTAAGTAGTGGTACTAGCAGCAGTGGTAGTAGTACTCGTTTAAAGGAAGCGCAGCAGCAGCACACTGAAATAGGAAACCAGCCAGTGGTAATACCAAATACGTAGTATGTACTTGTTTTAAAACAATCTACTTATGAGCGAGTAAAAATTGTGGAAGACTTAGTTTGGTTTGGTCCGAAACTATGATTGAAGATCTAAGAGAGAGAGAGAGAGAGAGATGATACAAGTTGCAGTAGTGGCGGAGCTAATGGAAGAGTAAACTGTGCTGCTGGCGAGAGTTCTGGAGCATTTGTTTCACGACGCTCCTTTTCCAAGGCGGCTTCGTTTTCTCATCCTTCGTAGTCTTCCGTTTGTGTCTTCCTCCTCCGCCTTCACGAGATCTCCTTCCCTGCTTCAAGCTTAATTATATTAGTAATAATTAGATGATGCGGCTGGGAATAGGATGTTTCTGAATCCCATCCCTCTGTATATTCCATTCATGGAGTTCGTTAATTTTGTTTAGCGGATAATGAATCAAAAAGCATTATTGTGAATTGATCTGGTATTTGGTTAATATTTGTGTTTTCCCTACCTATTTCGTCTATTCTTATAATCCAGAAGTAATTTTGAATGAATGAGAGAGAACTAATGTGTTGGGATGCCGATTAAAATGATTCCTGGATTCATGAAGCAGAAGCAAGGGCAGGGTTATCTGTTTCAGTTAGAGAGAGAGAACCGGAAGACCGTGTGGTTTATGCGTTGTTGTAGTAGTACTAGTTGAAGTAAGTGGAAAGAATAATACAATCAGAATTGGAATTGGTATTGGAACCTCTAAAGTTAATTAGTTTTATAATTAATTATGTCTAATGCCTTTTTTCCTATAGAGATCCATGGAATGGAATACTTATACAGCTAATTAATTCTATTTATTTCAAGACACATGTATGTTGTTATATTAATTAGCTAATGCATCATGAATATCATAGAGCCATGCCATATCTATATGTTTTATACATATATATTTGTTGCTTTTTCTTAATGAATAAACGTGGGAAAAAAAAGAGCCAGAGAGAACATATCCAATCCAAACCAAGCACCATAATCTCATGACATACACAGTGAATAACAAGTAACAATGACAATAATAAAAGATCGGAACTGGCACGATTCACATTCTCTGATCACGATCAATTAATTAGCATTAATCAATTTATAATTAATTACCTTTCCTCCTTGGGCAACCTTTGCAGTAATAAAAATAATATAAACTATTAAAAAATATGTTTATATATACGCGAGCGTATATATATATATAATTTTATTATTACAAAATTACAAATAAATAATTTTCTTTCTTTTTGTATATAACTATTTAATGAAAAAGAACAGTGAAACTCAAAGTTTCTCCTTTTTTCATGGCATTTAAATGTGACTAGAGAATACAACTTTCAAAGGGTACACATAGCATTGAGTATAAAAATTAGTACATATTGAGTAGTAGTGATCTTCAAAGAATATTAATGTACCTTAGCATCGGATACCTATGGCTAGCTGCTTTCCTTAATTGCTTAAACTAATACGTATCCTTAGAGACATGTTAGCCTCACCTCGCCTCACTTACTTTTCAAGTATACATTTTTATTAACGATATCATTCCTTTTCTAAAAGGTTTTAATCTTATCATGTGAGAGGAGAGGAGACTTGAATTGTCTAAACCAAGTTTATATATATATATATATATATATATATATATATATATATATATTAATTTGTGTCAATTTCGGCACAAGAAACAGCTACCTATCCATCCCATACCATGGAATTAAGGAATAGCATTCATAACATATTGGAATATATTACAGGTTAAGGGAAGCGATGCAAATTCCAAACACGTTGACATAGATAGATAGACAGACAGAAATATAGATAATAGAGGATAGAAGAGTATCTTCCAGTTTGATAAATAACACTATATATTGAAGAGAAGCTATTACGCCATGGCTACCTTACTTGCTAAAGTATTCCGCTCTCTTGTTTCTTCCATTGCATTCTCTTTCTTTCTCCAGCTCCAGATCATCACAAATTTAGCACCAACATGGCAAAGGGAAAACCGCTTTCTTTGCAGGTTCCATCCACCACTTCTATCATCATGCATGCATATATCGACACAGTAACTAATAAAATAAAGAATTAAAGATGAACAGTATTTTGTTATATATATAAATCCTTTTGTGCTAAGTAATTAATTTACAGACGGTAGAGCTCAAAGTCCGGATGTGCTGCGCTGGCTGCGAAAGAGTTGTCAAAAACGCCATTTACAAGCTTAAAGGTACGCCATTTACAAGCTTTGTAGACAACATATATATTTATATTTCCTATTCCTTCTTTTTTTAAATTTATTATTGTTATTATTATTACGCATTAGGTATTGATTCTGTGGAGGTTGACCTAGAATTGGAAAAAGTGACTGTAATCGGATACGTTGATCAGAACAAGGCGCTCAAGGCAGTTAGAAGAGCAGGAAAGAGAGCTGAATTCTGGCCTTACCTCGACATACCCTTGTATTTCACATCAGCGAATGAATATTTCAAAGACACAACTCGCGAATTCAAGGAGAGTTACAACTACTACAGGCATGGCTACAACGTTGGGGAGATACGTGGCAGCCTTCATCGGACTCATCGAGGAGACGACAAAGTCAGCAACATGTTCAACGATGATAATGTCAATGCTTGTTCTGTCATCAATGTGATATGATCTCTACACACACACTCTCTCTATGTGTGTGCGTGTGTGTATATATATATATATATGTATAATATTATTGTCTTATCTGGAATAAATAATTCATGCTCGCTTTCTCCCAACCGCTAGCCTTTTAACTTTCTATTTTCCAGGGTGAGCGTGGAGAAGGCAAGGCGATTGATAATATATGTACGTGTGTGTGTGTGTGTGGGTGTGTGTTACTCCTATAAACCTTGTAAGATTCTTTTTCATTACTTACATGCTAAGCTAAAAAAAAATAGATGCTCTTTCTTTTCCTTCTCACCCTCCTAAGAAAACACTCTGACGCGGCCCATTGACTCTACAAGTCTAGATTATTAAAATTGATAATTATAAACAAAATTTGCATTTATAATATTATTGTATTTTATTATAACAATTCCCACCGTTTGCCCTTTAATTAGTTGCCCATTTTTATTTTATTTATTCATCAAGAAATTAGAGAGAGAAAGAAATTGTTATACTAGTAGAACACTAGCAGCAGGCCCGGTATTGAACAGAAGGCGTTGTCTTCTTTAGCGTGGGGAGATCAGTAAGTAAGAAAGGAAGATACAAGATCCATGATTTGCTTCAATTTTCAGGGCCTGGTTTCCTGTTCTTAAACCTGAGATTAGCTTTAGTCTCTTCTCTCCGTTCGAGTGTTTCTGGTGAAAAGAAGAATGAGTAATAGTAACAACAGTAAGTGGATGGAAGAATCATTCACGTCAGCGTCTCGTTTATCCGCTTGGGCTCCTCCTTTCAACTTGAAAACCCATGATCAACAGCTTTCTTTTAACCCTTTTTCACTTGACAACCCCAATTTGGAAGTTGTTTATGATTATAATTACGGGTGCTATGTGCCTGACGATGATCCCTCTGGGAATGAAACAAATTCATTACATTTCCAATACCCTTTAAAGTCTGAGGCGAATCTACTCGACAGCGATGCTAAGCTTGCGAACAAGTTCTCTCAACCTGCTAGTCATACCCATTATTCTTCGTATTTGGGTGATGATTTGGGGAAGCATGGCGCTACTTCTTCAATGGCCGGCAAACATAATAGCTTCTTTGAACAAGGTAACATCTGCTGTCTTCCACACTTCCTTTACTAATTTAAATGGTTGTGATTTAGTTTTTTGTTTATCAATGCTTTCTTGTTTGTCGCCTTTGGTTTGTTAAAAAAGAATTGATTTTTAAGTTTCTTCAAGCTGCGTCTGCATATTATGGTCATTACATAGCAATTGATGGTTCGACTTAAGACTTCAGTATTTAAATGCTTAAGACTGTCATTTTCAAAAGCTACTGTGAAAAAAGTGAAGCCATCACCAAAATTGATGCTTATGATTCTGCTTAAAGTTATCACGATTTCCTTGTAGCGGCAACTGTAGCAACTATCCCATTGCGGATGATAAGTGAACATACATTTACACGCTTCAATTAAAACAGCAGGTAACATGTTGAACTTTCTATGGAAGAGAAAGTTAAGAGGTGAAATTTGATAATGATATGAAGATTATGTACATCAATTCTTTACAAGACTAGTAACTATGTGGTTGTCCCTTGAAAAGAGGAGTGCCACTGGTGACACTATTTGCTGATTGTGATAATGGATTTAGACAACTCTGTAATCATTTTAACGGGTTCTGACATGTTTATGCATAAATCATTGTTGAAAACCTCCTTGCATGCCAATTATCATTGAGGAGAATGTGATATGTGGCATAAAAGGCCATATCTTTGAACAAATGGAAATGTCAAAACTCCGGATGAAATTGTGGTGGTGCTTGTTTGATTTCACATATGTTCTTGTCTCCCCTTTTCTAGCCTGTAGTAGTCTACATCGTGCACATGGATGATGTACCAAGTTGTGTTTAGTTAATTGCTTCTTGATATGCTGGTTTCAGTTCTTTACAGCACACCGTATTAGTTCAATCAAGTTTGCTGATGTATGTTTACGTAATCTGCAATCATATTTTTCTTCTTTGCAGTTTTTAGAGAAGCTTGTAGATTTTTACATTTTTGTGACCATTTTTCTTATGCACCACGCTATTTGATAAACTATGCAAGTAGTGTGGGATGTTTATGCTTTTTGAACCTTAAAAGTCTGCTAGCATACCCATTACAAATATGACTCAGAGCCACTGTGATTCAATATTGCTTTAAAAAAGGTAAGCAATTGTTATTCTTTAATTTCTGTGCAGATAAAAATGCATTTTCTTATTTACCAGAATATAATTCTTCTCAAGCACAAAAAATCAGATCATCAGGTGCTAATACAACTCTTTTGCTCCGTTGACTGGGTTTGTCAGACAATTTGGATTCTTGGGTTGATGATGCTGTCATCAAGGAGAAATATTCTGGCCTTAATCACTCTACCATAATGGAGCCACATGCCCTACTAAATGCCAAAGACCTGATGGTTTGCCATGAAAAAATCCCAATAGACAAAGGCAAAGAAAAACAGAATGGTGAAACTGTCATTAATGAGGCTCTAAATACATTAGTCATGACAAAAATGGATCTTTCTCCTGATATTCCTGGCACTTGTAATTTTGAATCAGGTCTTCCTGTTCAAAATTCTTCTTTAACATTTGACGAGAATGACTCTGATGTGGATTCACCCTGTTGGAAAGGAACAGGGGTTTATCAACCTGCATTTCAAGCTCCCGGGCCTGTGAGTTCATTACTTCCTAAAGTTGAAACATGTAGAAGTTTGAATCCTATGGCACCTGATTTTTTTCCTGGAAGTGCCAAACCTGTTGTAGAATGTCTTGAGAATAAATGTGAAGGAAATGATTTCTCGTCTTTCAAGAAGGCTGCTACTTCAGTTGTTTTGTTATCTAAAGAGCGCAGATTAATGGATTGTATCAAAGCAGGAACATGCCCTTCAGAAGTGAGCAGTGTAATTGAAACCCGATTTTCTAACAACATTAACAATGCAGGAAAGATGTATTCCCTGGCCAAAAGGTCAAATAGAAGTTCTGTGTTCAATTCTTCATTCAGTGATGGACCATGTCCCATGGGGGAACATCGTACTTCCACGGGTCAGGGTTGGACAGGTGCAAATTTTTTGGGCTCTGTTGACGAAAGCAGGCCTTCCACACTTAATGCTTCCACTAGTGTGTCTTTTCCTGCAACAGGGAATCTCTTCACTAGATTTTCCTCTAGAGATGTTGTTTCTTCTGAATTCAACGAGACACTTCGAGGTGCATCAAAGTCGGCACCACCCAAAATAAATGTTCAAACAGTGATTAATACAATGCATGATCTGTCAGAGTTGCTTAGATGGAACTATTCAAATGATTTAGATCCAATAAATGAGGACGAGCATGATATGATCCAGCATATAATTGATAACCTTTCTGTTTGTATCACAAATGAGGTTGGACAAAGGGTCTCAATGTCTGAATCAGGAGATCCATGCACTTCACACTGTCCTAAGAAGTTAACTGATTGTCAGAAGGTATGATGTAGTATAAATTTGACTGTTGTCGATCTGATTTGCAAAAAGGCAACGAAAAATGATTTTTGCTGATCAATGAGGGTAACATGAAGTATTCTGGAATTAGCAAACTCTGTAGAGAAACTTACTTTTGGCTTAACTCAAAATTGCTTTTTGTTAGTGAATAATGCACTTTAGTCAACTCCCAGGTTGCTCCTGTCTTGGCTATTTTGATATGATGTAAATGTTCAAATGATTTAAATTGAATAACTGTCTTTCATTTGTAGAGTAATTGAATAATGAGTGTCATTGACCAACCTAGGAATTCCAGGTAATGAGGATGAAGCCTGTGGCAGTCACGCATGATTGGGAAAAGCAGAAGAGTTCATCTACTAAGTTCAGTGAGAAAATGACGAGTTCTTCGCCTTCAAGAAGCAATGAAGGCATTAAGAAGGCTGACAAAGTGGCTCGGGTATCATCTGCTGTTGTGGCACTGGCAATGCTATCCATTGAATTTCATATTATTAGCTGTAAGTATAACAAATATTTACTTTCTGGCTGCAAGATACAGATTATTGGGAATGCTTGGAAAGAAAAACATCAAATTGTAGAAGAAATAAACCTGCAACCTTTGCTGAGTGAGAATTTACAGCTAGAGGCTGAAGCTTCAGCATTTTATGATGTATAGAGAATGCTTTCTCACGCATGCCCCAAGCTGGTCAGGTCTATCGGACAAAAGGTAAGATTAATTGCTTAACTGATGCAGCCTATGCCGTGGTCCGTTGTGTGTTCTGGCAGTTATTTTATCATATCATGGTCAATCTTTAAATATTTATTGTCAAATTAGAATTGGTGGTTTCGAACCTGAGGCTACTTAACTATTGCCTGCAGCTAGTTATCCGCTGAATGCTACTCATTAGTAGTTTTATTGGATGGGCAACAGATGCTGAGGATCTTATGAAGTGTTTGATTCTGCATTTTAAACATGTTAGATTGATGATTTACACATTTGCATGGGAGGGAAACGATTTTCTGCTGGGATGGTTACAGAATACACGTCGGATACATGGCTGGTGTGGTATTTTTTGGCAATGATATTGTATAATTGATTTATGGAAAAAACTAAAACAACCAAAACTGTACAGGCTCTCTATGAACAAGAAAAACACCATATATTTTTTGTAAATCATCATTGTGGCTGCAGGTTGGAGCAAAAAATCTGGAAGTTTCTGACTTCTAAGTTCTGAAATTATTAAAATTGCTTATTCTATTAACCCTTGATGATCCAGTTGACAAAATATTATCAATACTAGATTCCTTGTTGCTGCTCTCTTTGTTTGTTTGTTTGTATACTCGGTAAGCTAGAATGTAGTAGGTAAACAGAATAATTGTGATAGAAAATTACTTGTATCTGTTTATTTTGGGTTCTATAATGTTCTGTCTCTGTTGCATGAGTTGTTGGGCACAGGTATTCGGCCCTGGGTTATTCTTTTGAAAGCAGCACTTGGGCCAAAATTTATAAGTATCTGGTTGGACTGGGCGGACCTCAAAAGTAGCATTCTAAATTCTAACGCAAATTGAATGAAGCAAGAGCAGGAAAAGCAGCAGCATCTAAACTCGAGATTTTAGCATTAGTTAGTGGATGCTAGAGGTATCAAACGGGTTCGGTCCTAATTTTAATGGACCGTAGCGGATCAATTGTGCAGAGTTATAATATTTTATTAATATCTAAAATGATTAAATAATATTAAATCCATATATTAATTAAAATGATATTATTGAAATTTTAAAATATTATAAAGACCTATAGACTTAATCTGATCTGGATTCTTTATAAATTCGTGAACTTAGTTAGCCGCCACATTCATTCATTCATTTCATCGAAGTAGGGACCTTTCTTTTCACTTCTGCCCATGGCATTTGCAATTTGGCGTCCATTTATGATAACACCCAGAAATTTGGGATTTGGAAAACAAAACCTGTTTTGTCATTTTAGAGAGATGCTGCCAAACCCACGCCCTAATTTAGCTGTAATCATACATTTCTCTCTCGATATGGTCCATAGGATTCGTATGGTCCATACTATTCTCACATGATTCAATACAAGAATATAAACCATAAATTAGTTATAACACATTTGTCATTTTTTCTAATAATGGGTCGAGTAAAGCATAAGAAAAGAAGAATAAAGCATGCATGAAGGGGAGTGGGGGGGTGGGAAACGGAAAGAAGAACAAGGAAGGGAAGTAAGTGGTGTATGCATGGTTCGCGTTAGGGATTGATAGCTTAAGCTTAGCTAAAATCTGGGTGGGGATTGGCATTGAACGAGTAACAATTAAATATGATATAGCTTTACGGCTGTTATGTTAAATGTCAATGGAAGGTGTGTGGTGTGATCCCACGAGTAAATGTCTTGTTTTTTCGGATCGACTGCAATTCTTTTGCACTGTCATTGTCAATACTCTTTGGCAGCAATAATAATAATAATGGATGTGTAGCGATGAAAGAAACTATCAGCTTTTTCTTTGGTTTCTTATCTTCTTCTTCTTCTCTTTTTTCTCTTTTTTTCTTTTTCTTTTTTGGGTTTTTCACTGCATTGTGCAACAATAACAAAAGACCAATAATCTCTTGTCAATTTTATCTTTTTGGCTGACTAGGGATCAGATGGAAATGGAATGTTGCGTGTGCGTTGAATATAGAAGCCAAAGAGGAGCGAAAGACAGCGTGCATGCCTTGCCATGCCATGCCATGCCATCTCTGAGGTCCAGACTTTCGGTTTCTCTTTGAACTCTTTCTTCAATTTTCCGACATGAAAGAAAAAGTTGTACAGTATAAGTCCAAATCAAGATCCATATGGACCCTGTACTGAAATGTGCAATGCATGAGAGAGAGAAAAGAAAAGGAATAGAGGAACATATCATGTGCAGGAGAATTTAGTGCATTTAAACACGAGGGCCAAATTACCAAAACAAAACAAATAAAATGCGGTCCATATCCCATCAATTCAATTCCAGGGATTGGGATTAAATTGCACGCGTCCTCACTCACTCCTCTGTTGTTGGCTGCCTTCTCCAACTTGTCTTCTTTATATTTATTTTTATTTTCTTTATTTTATTTATTGTCGTCATTGATTGCGCCTATTCTATTCACCTTCAAACCTATCACCCACCACTTAGAAGACTTTGTTGCGTGGGGACTCTTTTCTCTGTTGTGGCTTCCACTCTTTTCTCCGTTGTGGTCTGTTGAGGTTTGTGTTCATCGTTGAAGTTCTGTTTGGCTCATTTCCTTCCTTACTAGTTTCTTGCTGCTTCTGCTACAGCTTCTTCTTCTTCTTCTTCTTGACTTCATCAGTACTAATGAATAAATGTTGTTCATATAATTATTGCCCATCAACTTATGTGTTCTTTAAATCCTAAAACAATTAGTTTAGTTGCAAAAAAACAATAAAGAAACAAACAAAGAAACTCCAAATGATGTATGTATAAGTGGTGAATTCTGAGGAGTAGCTGATTGATTTAATTGATGCTTGAAATACGGGACAGGCCAAATTGCTTTTGTCCTTGCTTGCACTTGGCAATTTACCTGTTTGTATTGTTTTAAAGGGGCAAAGTAGGGTTTAGGTAGCTGCTAGGGTTGCATGCACCAACCAAATTACAAGCAACGTGCTTATTTTTCATTTTTCAAGAGTTATTTTGTGACTGTAAAGAAATGATATTCCACTCCATATGCACTTCCGATGTAAAAGATTTGTATAGTAGTCAAAACAAGTAAAGAGAAAAGAAGTAATAAGAAATACTATGGAATTAGAAAAGGAAAGAACTTGGAAGAAGAAGAAATCGTTACGGCTGTCTAGGGTAGGCAGCTCAAACACAGCAGGCAGTTTGGCTTCAAAAGCAACAGTCCTTGCTGTTGAGAAATTACTATTTACTGAATAAAATACTGATGATGACAAGACTCAGCAGCAGATACAGTACAGTACTACACTGACCATAACTACTGACATGACTATGACGATGCATTTCCATTCCGTGAATTAATCTAATGCCCATCATCAGCGGCACTATTCTCTTTCTATTTCTCTCTCTAGGCTTTGTAGCATCTAGATGCTATATTCACAGTGGGCATGCATGGAGGGGCCCAATGCTGATAACGGTAAATTCATGATCATTCGTTGTGATCATCAGATTCATAGTAACAGTATGCCGATTACTCTGACCTCTCACACCACCACATCTTACTAGATCATAGATATGGATATATTTACTCGTAAAAAATAAAATAAAATACAGAGAAATTAAGTAGAAGAATCAATTAAGACAGTGGAAGGTTTTGTCTTTGTAGAGGATGACAAGCTAACAACAATTATTTATGCGTGCTTACTCTTCTAAAACCACGCTACACTACTCTCTCGCGCTTTGTCTCCCATTCCATTCCAACTACGATTTCGGTCATTCATTGCCCTTTTCTTTTTTCATTTCCAATAAAAAATTACCAAATTAGAAGATAAATGCATGCATGTATGCATGTATGAGTTCTTCTCTGGTAGGTTTAATATTTGGGTAATTATTCTTAATTAGTTTGGCCAGTCCGATTTACAGTTCTGTTTCATATCTTTTGCGAAAATGAATGCAATTACTGTATATTGATTGATTTGCAGGTAACAATGGGGCAACGACAATACGAACTTTATGAGATTAATTATAATAATATCATGGCTTGTTTAATTAAGTAGCTAGCTTTTACCTGTTGGATTTGGAGATGTATTAACTGCATGCTACTGCTGATCTTGTAACACATTTACTTTCTTTTCTTTTCTTGTGTATTTATCCTGGTTTTAATTTCAAACAACACTTCACCCGAACTTGTGCCCCACGTTTGTATGGGAATATGAAGCAAGTACTACTGCTTAGGGTTCTTATAATTAGTTCCCAGGCAGATAAACGTTATGGCTAAAATTAATTAATTGTTTATACAAAACTATTGTCGATTATATGTAGCCCAACTGATATGTCTACCCAAATCTTTAAAAGATCATCAGCTAGCAAACATGCGTGGGATATAACTCTCAAATTAAACCAAGGAAACAATCAGCTCTACGCCGGCTGGCGATGCTGAAAAGAAAATACAAACATTGTTAATGATATACATTGATCAATGATACATTGTCATCTGTATTCCTGTGAATATAAATCACGAACTCTAAAGCATGAATTTTGAGTGATTAGAACAGCCACAAGAACTGGATTGCAACAGTTTCGAATAGGAAGTTTAACGACATCAATCGGAAATTCGCATAATGTAAAATTAAACTCAATAGGAGTTCACAATTCTTAAGAATTAAACCAAAACGAATGCGCAGAAAATAGAACAATAGCTACCCAAATAACTTAACACAATTAACAGTACACATATGAGTCAACGGAGCTTCATCTAAGAACAGTCTCACAAGAAATATATTAATTTTTAACAACTCCTCATTGTACCGGTTCAATATGTCATGTAAAAGGCTTGACGGCAATGGAAAAAAACAATAATATTCACCGTAGAACAAGCATTATATCATGTGATTATGCACCATAGAAATATATATATATATATATATTATATATATATCTTGCTGTGATGTTTTCTAAAAAAAAGACATTATCCAAAGTTTATAGATCAATGATGATCAGGATGCTAAAAATACATAATATTCTACTTAATGCCAAGACAAAAGGTACCGATATGGCCTTCATAAACCATGCAAAATTAAATAGCTAATGAAAGACAATTTGAAAGATATAACCAGTTTTTGTCTGTTAAAAGCATCGTCTATCAACAGGCATAAATATTTGTTGCTGACTTTGGATATCTAAATTTACTTGAAATGTATAAAAATTTTAAATTATAATTAAATGAAAAATCATGTACAAATTAATCTCGGATGCTGTCTAAGAATTAAAGAGGTACTCGACTCCAAGTTTGTTTGGCCACACTGAAACCTCGATTAAGGCATATATATTTAAATTTCAAGCTTCTGCCCTTCATATAAATGGAAAGTGCATGCATAAATGTCTTTGTTTATTTTTTTCAATTAACATCCTACTTTCTGCAAGCTTGATTGAATATTATGATTTCAGAACTCAATACAAAAAGATCATAGCAAAGAACAAAATTTTACAAGCCAAGTTAATGTCTAGTTAGCTAGTCAAAGTGCTATTGCCTTAAGAAAAGTGGATTAATTTCACTTGTTTCGTCGATTATACACAAGTGACTTTCTAGGATGTTTTTTAAAGCAATCTATCTCTTTTCTTGTTTGTGTTTTCAAATATAAGTTCTTTTAATATTCACGTGAACATTCATAATTCCATCTAAAATAAATCATTTTAATCCCTAGACAATGTCGATGACCTAATTTGAGTCATTCAACATTAATGTAATGGATGCCAATGCTAATATAACTTTAACAGAGAATATCGTTATGTGTTCAATATGTCTAATTATTATTAGGACCAAAATTAGAGGTCAAGTAATCATTTATGGCTGAAGCAGCAGTAATCTTAAGAGCTATGCAGCTTTCTCTCATGAATTCCTGCAATTTAACTTTCCATTCTCTCAAATTATCATCGACTACGTCTTGGACCCTTAAAACAGAAGGAGAAACTGGACGGGACGGAAAAAAATATGCTGGGAAATGGTTAGAACAGGCATTCCCTCTTATATGTTTAAGCAAAGCAAGGCATGATTCTGCAAACATATAAAAATGAACGCAGTTAACTAAATGTTT
The DNA here is from genome assembly GCA_019650275.1 of Xylocarpus granatum. Taxonomy (NCBI): domain Eukaryota; kingdom Viridiplantae; phylum Streptophyta; class Magnoliopsida; order Sapindales; family Meliaceae; genus Xylocarpus; species Xylocarpus granatum. The sequence goes on from BNST01000929.1 coordinate 124,220, forward strand.
TTACTATAAGATCAACAGCGTGATTATAGATACTCATGTCAAAGATGTTACTTTTGGAAAGAAGTTGAGATTAAGAACAGAATTCCTTGCTGAATACCCTTTTAAGAAAATTGAAGGACTACAGTAAAGATTATGTCTTAAATTTAAAGAGATGCATGCATGGTATCATTTAATTACATCATTTCGAAGAGATACGTATGAGATATAGTCCCCTTCTTGCAAGAAAAATGCATGACCTAAAGAAGAGATTGTATAGCTCATAACATCTTGTTATTGTAGAAAGTTCTACATGGTGTAGCCTAACAAAGGAAACGTTCTAAGTTTAATTCAATTATTAGTATATAAACACACGTAACCTTCGGTGAAAAAACACCTTAATTGTCTGTAACGTGGACTGGAACATATAGTTGTTACAAGAAGCCATCTGCGTTCTACAATCTAGATTTACGTCGCTTCCAAAAGTATTTGTAAAGGACATAAGCATTAGAAACTAATGAGATATCATGATCACAGCAAAAGAAAATGACAAAATTTTGGAGGCTAAGTCAAATGTTAATATAAAAGTCTTTGAAATACGATGACTTGTTCCTCTTGTGACAATGTCTGCAGGGAATAGAAGGTTAAGAGAAAGGCAAAGGTGTAATTAATGATTGCTGGTGTATGTGATTTGTTTAACAATAGAAATCGAGAGAAATTCCAGCTGGCTATAAAGGGGGGTTACTGATCTCCTAAAAATTTTAGATATCTTCTCCTGACTGCTATATAATTATTGCCGAAAAGAGAAATCAATATTTATTGAGAGGGACATCAAGTATTCAACAGTAGCATTTTGTTCCCTTGAAGTGTTGTGTGTGCAGTGAATTCAGAGGAGAAACAAGCTGATTAGATTGCAAGCGAAGACTGATCAATTAAAAAAATTATAGAAACAGTTAAACAAGAAAAGGAAACAAGAACCAAAGATAAAAGAAAAATAAAATAAAAAGTGAGAGTTGCAGGAAATTAAGATAGATCTTACCTTTTAAAGCTCTGCAAACTGTCTGCAAAACCTGCGGGCGTGCCCAACGAAGCAGCGACAAGAACAACAACCTACCAAAGTAAAGACAAAAGAGAGCCAAAAACTTCAATTGTGTCAGGGAGCTAGCAATCTGTACACAGTTACTAAGGCTGGAAAGGTTGTTATTACTGGGTAACAGTCTAGAATGAGAGAGTAATTGGCAGCCAAAGAGAATAGAAAGATCTTCCAATACTAATTCAGTGTGAAACCCTGGCATCAATAGAGATTGGAGAAACCAGGAACTAGAAAAATCCAAACTTGAAATGAAATGAAATTGTCCAGCATATATATATATATATCATGAATCTATTGATTTCTGATATTTCAATCTGTCATTAATAATTTATATAATATTATGTATCATATAAGTAAATTTTACACAAGTTAACCGAATAAGCTTAATAATTCTCTCATCTTGTCTCTTGCTAAATTTTTCACGTACCCCCAACACTTGAACCAGCACTAATTTTCCAATGTGGATCGATCTATGATAGAGCTTGCCTTTGATCATCCTCCTTATTAGGTATAGCTAGAGATATGAATCGTACCACCATTGTTGATGATTTGTGCAACCGACTCTTTGCCAAATAGTATGAAGAGTAAGTGATTAGCTGTCTTTCGATCTTCTCGTACACTTTCGATGGCGGTCATGTGTTAGTCAAACGACATGGAAGCCTTGCCTTTGTTGAGAAAATCGAAAGGAGGCGAGGCAGATGGAAGTGGCGTACTATTGTAGAGCCTTAATTGAGGAGGAGTTTGTGATGATGAAGAAAGTTGAGAAGGCTGAATTGCCATTGAAGCATGTTGTACGCTTGTTGAAGACAATTCGTCACACTCATCCGACTCCGTTATGGGGCAATCCATGTTTACACCAAATAGTCTTAATCTCTTTGCCGCTGCCTTCCCTTGGACCACTGGCACCGAATCAATCACTGTTGGATGTTGTTGTTGTTGTAGCTGTTGCTGCTGCTGCTGCTGCCGCCACCACTCCACCATTCCCATTCCCCTTTGTGCCTGTGGGTATACTGCTGTTGCTGCAGGCTGCGATCTCAAGTAAAAAACTGACCCCATTGTACCAGGACTTACCACATTAGTACTGCCATTGTAGTAGTTATTTCGATTGTAAAAATTGTTCACTTGTGACAAGTGAGACTGGTCCCTTGCCATGGCCGTTACTGATGCTCTCATTAGCCAAGGATTCCAAGGACTCGACCGCTTAAATGACAGATGATGTTGAAGAGGAAAGGAAGCCGCCGCATCAGTTGCATCGGGTCTTCTCCTCCAGTCAATGTAAAGACGATCTTTACTCAATTCGCCAACTTCCCTTTGAAACGAGACAATATCTCCTGCATCTAGTTTTTTATCCTTGACAAAGCGGCTCCAGCCTTTGGTCATGACGTAGCTTTGGCTGCTATTCCAGTAGGAGTAGCGAAATCTCCATGATTTTCCATTTCGATCCTCGAAATTCAAGAGAAGGCCTTTTTCGTTTGTAGAAGAATCTAATGGGAAATACTTTTCAGCATGTTGTTTTGGAATGACTAAACGATTTAGCTTACCGACATCGCTGGGAGTGACAACTTTATCGAACATGTGTTCCTTCTCGATCCTAACAGTTGCCCTTCTAACATCTTCATCGTTTGTTTGGGAAGTGTCCATGAGATCAACCTTTGTAGATGCGGCCGCTTCTTCGTTGGACCTTGAGTTATCTTCTTCAGCTGCAGCAGATGGGTCGTATGTGTTGCCTAACCAAGAACCCGTTTGTTGATTTTCGTGAATTTGACTCTCCCATCTGTTGTTGTTGCTAACAGGAAGCAACTGGGCTTTATTGTAATGAGAAGACGAAGATGACGGTGTGGAAGAAGAAGAAGAAGAAGAATATGAGAAATGAAGCTTAACCTTACCCATCTGTTCTTCTTCACAAAACCCTTCTCTGCTTTTTGATCCAAAATCCATGATCTGAACCAACAATTGTAGCCTCAACAGATGGATCTAGGGAAGCAAAGAAGAGAAAGTCCAACCCAAAAATGGTGCTGATGTGAAGAGAAGAGGGCTGCTGGGTCTACAACAAACAAAGACAGATCAAAACAAAACAAGATGCACCGGGTAATACTACCAAAACTGTGCTAGTACTATTTCTAGTTTTGTTTGTTTGTTTTTAACTAGGGTTGAAGAAGAAGATTATTTAGAAAATCAGAGAGAGGAAGAAGAAGAAAGTGGATGCTTTTGTCATCTGACTAAGAAGACTGAAAAACGAGACTGGACCTGAGATTATGAGTACCATGGACGTTTCAAAAGAGTGCAAAACTTGCTATTGCTGTTATTGTTGACCTGGAAAAAAAAAGGAAAACATACAAAAGAAAAGAGAGAAAATGGAAATTATAAGAGAAAGGGAAAGAGAAAGGAGAATGGAGGAAGGGAAGAAGGAGTTTATACGTGGGAAAGGGAAGGGACCGAAATGTATTATCTGGCTGGGGGTCGTCATGTGAGCTAGTCATTGTCATAATCCTGGCTGTTATACCACAATATATAAATTTAATGAATTTTCAGTGATAAGGTCCTCAAAGCCAGCTGTTTTGTATTCCCATGCCAACTCCTATTGCACGAGCTTGCTATGCTAATGTTTTCATTATTTTTTATTCAGTATTATATTCCTTTTCTCCCTACTCTACTTGTACTATTTTATTTACTTTGTTTTTAATCCTTAATGTTTGGACTTTTGCTTCGTTAAACAACTAGGAAAATTAATTACCATTTTAATTTGTTTTAATTCAGGATTTTTAATTTTGAAAAATGAAAGCAAACGATAAGAAAAGATAAGGAATCTAACAGGGGCTAGGGTTTTGACTTGATTTCGTTAAATTCGTGGGGACCAATGGTTTGCGGTGGTGGTGGGCAATTGCAGTTGCCCTCCTTTTAAGTTAGTCAGGTCTCTCCTCGCTGTTTTCCCACGGGTCATTCACTTCCTTGTATGTACTCCTTCAACTTGGCCTTAGCAACTTCGCCTTAGGTAATCACGAAGAAGAAGAAGAAGATGATGAGAAAGAAGATGTTGACGAAGAAAATGACAATACACTGAATGTTTGAGTTAATCAGGCGAATGAAGAACCGGTACTGAATTGATTGTAAACTGAGTTTGCAGCCACAAAGCCGTGTCAAATATAACATGAGGTACATTGTAAATGGGGGAAAGAAAGGAATTAATGAATGTGAACGTTGGTAATGATAATTGGCTTTTGTCCTTCGTGGGTAGCTTAGGTGATGTGATGAGTGAAATGGCAATTCATTCCGAAGACAGGACATTATTCTTAACAATTATTACAATAAACTTGTTAGTTAACTTGTTTAGTCATTAGTTAAACAGTAGTGATCTCTATAAAAGGGTCGGCAGGGCAGGTCACGTCATCCTTCCTGACTATTGTGACGTTTTCATTTATTGAACTAATCAACATATTTTAATCATGATTAAATAATCAATAGAATTATGCTTCTTTTGACTTTCCCACGCATGCATGGGTCTAGGCTCTACCCCCAAACAACCCAACTTGTCATAGCCCACTCGTAGCAGCGAGCATCCAATTGATTATATTGTATTAATCTTCTGCCCACCATTTGTGATTAAACTAATTACTAGGAAATTCACATGCATGATTATAACGCAAGTAAATAGTGAACAAAGAAGCAAACCCCATGACTTGAATTCCTAGCTTACTCAAGTTCAATTAATTGGCCGCGTTGGGTTTTTATAACAGTAATAGTAAGTGGGATGTTTTATATTATAAATTTGTTTAACTTTTTCATGTTGGATTAGGACGGGATGATTAAAGATGAACCAATTTCGAACGGCAGATGGATTACGAGCTTTGATTTATATACATAAATCAACTTGGAAAAAGTTGTTCAACGTCAAGATCAGCAAGTAGAATTAATTAATTCTAATAATAGTCTAACTTTTTAGTTTAATCACTTTGTTTATGCAAGCTTAATTGAAACTCCGCACGAATTCCAACCTTGCAATTGAAGAATACATACAAACAAGAAGTGGGGGGTGAATGAATTGCAATGTCTACAACACCCCCCCAAACCAATATACTAGCGTATTAATAATTGAACTTTGTAATCTAATTAATCTTGTAAAGTAACATATCCCCTTCTCCCTTTTCCTTGTATATTTTGTTAATTTTTAAGGAGTGTAAATTCAGTCCTCCATTGGGACCGGTAAACTTAATTATTTCTTCTTGCTATAATATTGATCTGGTCTGCGCAAACCTTGGCTGACTAAAATCGACATGGTCGGTTTCCAGGTTCGAAGAAAAGGAAAATTTAAGTGGAAATTCAAAACCTCCTCTTAAGACTAAAGAAAGGACAAATGTAATGTAATGGCATATGCAGATTAAATTGCGTGTAGCAGCAGCTAAGCTAACAAGCCCATAAAGCAGTCAATTAATAAAAGCAACTATGTAGTGATATGATGTCTCACCTTCTGTTCAAGCTTTTGATGATTCAGCGTGTTGCGTGGAGTGTATTGTATGCATATTTAGTATGTAGTATGGACCATTTATAATAAAGCGTATGCTGGTAAGCGTAGCATATTAAATGCCAAAAATGCAGAATTAAGGTAAAACAAATACTTGCATTCATTTCAAACACGTATATATTTTCATCATTATAATTATTATTTTTAGTATAGTTTATACTTCTGAAGACAATATGGGTAAACTAATAGAGTGAAAATGAACAAACAAAAGGAAAGAAAGAAGGAGCATTGGTCCTGGTATTGATATTTGCATGGTGAGCTTAGACAAGTTATGTAGATGGGTAGCTCAGGTAGAGGACCACACATATTGTCAGTGGACCATTTAGCCGGCACAACCCACTCTACTGTCCAGTTGGGTTGGCGGCTATCTTGTTTTTACGTTTTTATATTTATACATATATAAATTATAATCTACCACTGTCGGTTTCTTTTCTTGTTATCTCTCTCTCGAAATCTAATTCTAATCATGATTTGGTAATGTAACTATTTGTATAATTAATTAATTCACTCTCGAAACACGATGCCTTAATTTCCTTACTTTGCAATTGGGGAAAGTGGAGTTACCATTGTCTACTTGTCTGTCTCACCATGGAAATTTAAGCTAAAACGACCCACTTGTGTTGTGTTGTGGGGCTCAATGCAAGACCCACCCCCTTATTCCTTCATAATAATAATTATATCTTTGCTTTTACGTTAGGGTTGGGTTCAACATTTCCCACACTTGAAACTGTACTTCAATTCTGCTGGGCCGATGACCCATGTGATAAATTTGGACCATTTCACAGTTTTAGCCCGGACTTAAACCCTTCGTGTTCGCTTTTCGCATTTCACTTCACTAGATAGGCCGTGGATGGTAAATTGCTTCTGGTTTCTAGGGTTCGTTACTCTCTCTCGAGGGTGCGGAAGGACAGCAGAGTTTCAAGAGAAGAGAAAGATCAATTGATGCATTTGCATCAGCTCCAAGTGGATCAGGTTCGTCTCAGTTCTCAACTGGGGAGTTCAAGGACAACATCAAGGCTCAACTTGCCCAGGCTTATGCCCAAGAGTTCCTCGAGTTCATCAATCTGTTTCACCCTTCAATTCTTCTTTTTTTATTTCTTTTATGGGTTTCTTTTGTGTATGAATTTGCGATCTTCTTTCTTACAATCAATCTATGGTTTCTGCTGTCTTTGGGTTGTGGTTTTTGCTTTCCATACCTAATCATCAATTAAAACTGAAAAAAAAACCTGTTATATTGTCTATAGCTAATTACAAGTGATATACTTGTTAAGAAGCTTAACTAAAGTATAATGACGGAGATTTTTATTTTATTTTATTTTTCTTTTGAGTTTGTGGTATGCTGCTGACAGTAATAATGAGTGATCCTAGATACAAGCTGTGATTGGTTGGTAGACTCAATTCAGAAAATCTGGATTCCAGCTAGCTGTCCCAGCTGCTTTAAATCAATCAAAATTTCTTGAAAAACCTGAGTACTTTTCTGGGAATAGACTTTCGTCCAGATACATTATCGATTTGTGGTTTTAGTTCGAGATGAATCGGAATTTCTTGGGACATGGTCTCCTCTATCTGCGTTGCCGTTATGAACTTTCTTATGTCGGGCTTCCTATCACTTCTCAAGTTTAGGTAAGGAGCTAGCCTAGCACATTTAATTACGTGTTTTATAAAATAATTCAAACAGAAGTTCTTTGCTGTAAATACAATGTATTGCTTTGTCTGCCAAATCATGTTATTTTTGGCCACTACTGTACAAGACTGTTGCTTTCTTGCATTTGTTTTCAAGGTAAAATAGTGTGCATCTCTTAATTGACTGCACCTTCATGGAACTTCTGAAACATTGTTTGTTATGTGTTGCATCTCTTTTTTAGATAAATTTCTTTTTCCTTCATTAAATAGTGGTTTAACTGTTTTAAGTGATCACATTTTATTTGTTAAACAGACTGTAACGGGTAAGTGCTTTGAGAAGTGTATCACAAAACCAGGTTCAAGTCTGAGTGGCAGCGAGAGTAGTTGCATCTCTAGGTGTGTGGATCGCCATGTTGAAGCCACTGGTATCATTGGCAGCTCTCTTTAATGCACCACGTTGATCTTTTGGATTGGAATATTTTTGTTGAAAGGAATATTCTAGTTGCCGAATCTTTGAGAAAACACAACTAGGAAGCATAAATTTCATTTCTAGCATTGTTTGGTTTTACTATTCCATTTCTAGCATTCTTGGAGGGGACAAATAATTTCTTCAGGTTGAGTCTCAATATATGCACTACATTTTCATCTTGCAAACTTCAAACCCTGAGCATTTTACCTGTTTATGTTAGAATTATCAATTGTGAAAAGATTTATTTCTTTAGCAGTGCATAGTTTAGATGTTGTGATAATGACCTTAGTTTGCAAGATTGCCATTCTGTTTATTTAGGACCTTGAGAAAGATGAAACAAAGGGAAAACAACAAATAACAAAAACTGTAACTTGAATTGATGTACCAAGCTAATCAGCCAATGTTTCCTGGAACTCCTTTTTCTTCTTGTCTCTCTTTTCTTCTCTTCATACAAGCAATAACCATTTTCTACTTCAAGCCAATTTTGCCCTGTAAGTAGTGTAGAGCTTGATTCAAAACAATTATACTTTTTTGGACATTTACATGCACCTCTGTAATATCCTCAATATGCATGCTAATCTCTGTGCATTTTAGTTGCCCTCTGTTTGTCCGCTTGTTTCTAGCCATTATCAGACATTTGCCCACTTTGTGAGGCAGTAAGCTTTCCTCCACTGGTACAATGCACCCAAAATGCACTGCATAAATGTGGAGAATCACAAGTGCCGTCGTGAGCTACATCGTGAAGAGCGGAATAAGTGCAGCTAGCAGAGAAACCAAACTAGAAGCATCAAGTCGACCCATAATATCCGCAAGTATGTCCTTGTTGAGATGACATAGCAGTTGAGATGACATGGCATTTGGGAAGTGCAAAACAGAAGTATAAAATACCTGGTTGTAAATGAAAGCTGGAGTGGAGGGATTAATGTTAGCTGTTCGATGAAATCAATGTTAGGTAGCAGACAATTTTAAATATTTTGATTCTAGAAAGAAAAATGTGAATATTAAAGGTGTCAAATGGATGGGCCGGGCGGGACAGGCTTGGGTTGACCTTTAAATAGTAAGATTGGTTCGATTAGGAGCCATGATGGGTTTAGGCCGAGTCAAAGAATTAAGGCTGGTCACGAGCTTGACCCAGTTTGTGGATCTATTTTTTAAAAAATATTTTAATAATACATGATATTATTATAAATTTATAATAATAATTAAATTATTTTTTATTTAAAAAATGAAAGAGAGATATGTTAGACTTGGGACTTAGTTTTCATAAGGCGGGGGGTGGGTTTACGAGTCGTGCGAGCTGGTTGACAAATTGCCGTGGGTTTATTTTTTGTGGGCTGAAGTAGGCACATCTAATGAATAAAGGGGCTTACGTGGGAAATTCAGATCCAGGCAGCTGCCATCTTTCAATTTCCGAACTGTCAGGAGGGTTACAGGTCCAGGTTGGGTTCGTTGATTAGACACGTGCAAAAGTTAGGAAACACAGGTACAGAACATTAGATAAGACCCAGTGGGTCGATTTATGTCGTTCTCAGCCTCGTTTTGCCGACTACCAACGAACAAGGCAACGTAAAACACATTTAACCCATTTTAAACATTAAATTACAATTAATATATAAAAGATTAAGAAATTTTTGAATATATTTTTTTAAAATTTTAAAAATATAAATAATATTTAAAATTCATTATATTTGGTGTTAAAAGTGTACTCGAATAATAATAAAAAATATATATATATATATGTTATTTCTCATTACCAATAATAATAATAAGTTAATTATGATTTAAATCTTCTGCCCAATAACAATTCATGTTAAGGGCTCATTTTATAATATTGTCTTGGGGCTTTGGATAATCAAATAATTACGTTCACAAAATATAATTACTTCCCCAATTTTTTAAAGTTGAGAACAGTGGGGCCGGCTGTCGGACGGTGGAAGCATGAATATTGAACCATTAAAAACCAACAACTAAGAGCTTTCACTTCTTTTTTTTAAGTAATTATATTTTCCCCTTCTTTCTTTCCACTCATGTGAAAAACAACTAACTTTTTTTTTGGCCTTTTTTGCAGTGATGGATGGAATTATTCTGGTCTTTGAAATGATTCTACTTTTTATCTATTAATTATAATTGGGGTATCTATTGTCTTTTGGAATGAATCTAATTTCATTTTTATTTGTATTTTCTGAAGAGTTGAGCATCTAGTTATAAAAAGCATTCAATGATATAATATTTTTCTTTTTTTTTAATCTATTTATTAACTTTATAAATATAAATTATTGATATATATATATATTTATAATTATCTTGTATGAAGTTTTGTGTAACACGTTATTCACGTAATCATTGAATAAGTTCTTTTTATTTAAATAATCTCATTAAAATATGTATGTTTATACCTTTGTTCATTAATTTTTATAGAAAAAATTATATTAAAATGTGTTCATATCATGCTTCTTTTGAACAAATAATTAATTATTTATTATTATTCATGTACCTAATAATTTTATTTTATAAAGATAGATATACCAATAATCTCAATTCACACGGCACACTATTATCTCAATGTTTAATCTAAATAATAGGCAAACCTTTTTTCGTTTCAACATAATATAGCATTGCAAAATAAACATCAACTACAAAATAAGAGGATGAATGGCAAGTATTAACAACTACATTGCTCTGTGTGCGTGTGTAATTGGAAGAAAATAAAATAAATTTTTTTCCCATGGCCGACATCCATTAGATATTTTGATGAAAATGTTCCGCATACACGGGGATGTGTAATGCTGTACAATTCAGTAAGAAAGTTCACAAGTTGGGTAGCTTTGCCGACTCATCATGTAATCCTGACTGCAAAACAAGACACAAGACGATAGGCAGGCGGCAACTAAATCTATCCGGGTTGGGTTGGTGGGTTTCGTTTCGATTCGATTCTTGAATTGTATTTATCATTCAAAAGGTTCCGTCAACATCAGCATCAGCCTGTCTGTGTTCGTCAGTTCCTCCCCGTAAGCCTTGAGTATGCTGATGACGCTGCCTCTGCTTTTGTCATTCAATCTACGTCACTTGAATCAGACAATGACTAATTTCCACTTCTCTCTCTCTCTCTCTCTCTCTCTCTCTCCAATTATATTATTTCAACATAGATTTAAATATATGGAATGTACATTTTTCTCAAAACCATGTAGGGCAGGCACGTAATTTCTGCTTTTCACATGCCGGTTCCTACTTCCATCCATTCCTAACCAGCTTAGCAAGGCCGCTCCTGAAAACTTGATTTTCTTTGCTTTCTTTATTTTCCCATCTTTCAAATCAGTCCCAACATGTATCAAATTGCCCATTCTTTACCATTATCATATATATTTTCCAGGCTTCAGTAAATTTTCAATGACTACATACTAATTACAATTGCCGACAAATATAAATATACACCTAATAACTAATTTTTTTTTATTTAAAAAACCATCTGATTCATCCTAACTCTTTTTCTTTTCCTTTCACGTCAGCATCTCTGTGTAATGTTTGTGTATAAATAGGAGTCACAAGACCTTCATTTCATATCAACTTTCTTCAGGATATCAGAAATTCTTTCTGCAAATATAGTACATTCGATCTTAGATATTATGGCCACCACCGCCAAACTTCTCCTCTCTGACCTTGCATTGAATATTAAAAACGTTCCCTCTAGGTATATTCGCCCCGCCTTCGACCGTCCGAATCTCATCGACGTTCAGAAATCTGATGGTTCTGTTCCTGTCATCGATCTCCAGGATCTTTACGGCCCTCGTCGCTCTGATATCGTCAAACAGATTGGCTTCGCATGCCAAAATGATGGATTCTTTCAGGTATCACGTACCAACCAATCTAGATCTTACTATATTCATTCGTATTCATGCTATATGAATCTTAGTCTCCGATAAATTAACATGCAATTACTATGTACTTTTTTTTTCTTTTTTGCAGGTGAAGAACCATGGAGTCACGGAGACAATGATCAATAACACGTTACGTCTAGCTAATAACTTTTTCAAATTGCCGGAAAGTGAGAGGCTGAAGAGTTATTCTGATGACCCTTCAAAAACTACGAGACTCTCAACCAGTTTTAACGTTAATACAGAAATAGTGTCCAACTGGAGAGATTTCTTGAGACTTCATTGTTATCCTCTCCAAGATTATGTCCACGAATGGCCTTCGAATCCTCCGTCATTCAGGTTAATTATTATTTAATAAAAACACACCTGTTTTAATTTACACAATTTATTCATGTTTGTATGTACTTCTACAACTACATATATATTAACCTTTTTCTTACCAATATTTTGACAGGGAAGATGTGGCTGCGTACTGTACAAGTGTCAGAGGGTTAGTGCTGAGACTCCTCGAGGTCATAGCCGAGAGCTTGGGACTTGAAAAAGATTACATAGACAAGGCATTAGGCAAACATGGTCAACACATGGCTTTGAACTACTACCCTCCCTGTCCTCAGCCAGAGCTAACTTTTGGATTGCCCGGACATACTGACCCTAATTTAATAACTATTCTTCTCCAGGATGATGTTCCTGGATTGCAAGTCCTTAGAAATGGAAAATGGATTGCTGTCAATCCTATTCCCAACACCTTCATTGTCAACGTCGGGGATCAAATGCAAGTGAGTGTGTTATATAATCAAATCTTAGTCTATTTTTTCACTTGTGATTTAATTGTTTGAATCCCCTTCTAATCAGGTACTTAGCAACGATCGATACAAGAGTGTGCTGCATCGAGCTGTGGTGAACTGCAACAAGGAGCGGCTATCCATCCCAACGTTCTATTGTCCATCCCCGGATGCTGTTATAGGTCCGGCTAAGGAGTTGATAGACAAAGATCACCCAGCCGTGTACAGAAATTTCACGTATGCTGAATATTATGATAAATTTTGGAACCGGGGACTTGCAACTGAAAGCTGCTTGGACATGTTTAAAGCTTCTACTGTTTGATATTTTCTATATAAAAATTCCAGATTAACCAATTAGATTCATGTCGTTTTAGCCACACACACAATATCAAGTGTTTAAAACCAAATTTCGCAAGGCTCCAAGCAATTGATGGTGTTTCGTCTGTTGTGCAATTATGTACAAGTATTTCAATTATATATATATATATATATAGAGAGAGAGAGAGAGAGAGAGAGAGAGAGAGAGTTTTGAGCAGTATAAGATTAATTGATCCTGTGTGGCTGAAGTGTTCAACTAAATTGATTTAATCGTTGCAAATTGAGAAGTCGGGGTTATATTTTGTTGGTTTTCATGGATTTTTACTAGAAGCTGACAAACTTGGAATTGTCAGGCTTGTTGAAAGGTATATCATAGTATTAGAAAAGAAATTTGACACTGGCAGAAAATGTTTACAAAGTCAATCCCTTCATGAGGGGAAGAAGTCAAAGCCGTGAAGGTTTAATAAACCTATAGAATGATGTTGGACAAGCAATAAGATGTAAAAATTGTTACGATCAACTAATTCTCACCTCTCTCTTGTTTTTGTATTCAATATTGACATACACATGAACTCCGAGGAAAACCAAATGAAAACGTTCAGAAATGAAGAGGAAGATCATGGACAATACGCGATGCAATTAGTGAGCGCATCAGTACTGCCTATGGTGCTGAAAGCAGCTGTTGATCTTGGTGTGCTTGATATCATTGAAAAAGCTGGTCCCGCCGCTCTACTCTCCCCTGCACAAGTTGCTGCCCAACTTGTCACTGAAAGCCAACCAGAGACCCCATCAATTCTTGATCGAATGCTCCGTCTTCTCACGAGCTACTCTATTCTCACATGCTCTCTTACTCCTACCACCGATGATCATGATGGTGATCTTCACATGGTTTACGGTCTGGCACCGGTTGCCAAATACTTTCTACGCAGCCAAGAAGGAGGATCTTTGTCTCTCTTGCTACAATTATTTCAGGATAAGGCCATGCTAAATATGTGGCACCACTTAAAAGATGCAGTTCTTGAAGGAGAGCTTCCATTTACCAAAGCTTATGGGATGGACGCGGTTGAGTACATTGGGAAAGATGCAAAATTTTGCGAAATATTCAAGGGCTCCATGAGAGACTTCAACTCTCTATTTATCCAGAGGATTTTGGAGACTTATAGAGGTTTTGAAGGTCTGAAATCACTGGTTGATGTGGGCGGTGGGGATGGTTCTATGCTTAACGTGATTAGATCCAAGTACCCTGCCATCGTTAAGGCTATCAACTATGACCTTGCTCCAGTTATAGAAAAATCACCCTCATATCCTGGTACGAATTTAAGTTTTGATTTTTCATCATCTGATTGTTGCTGACTATGCTAGAATAAAATTATATTTGCCTATGCTTTATGTTGAATTGGACAACGAAGACTATTAACTTTTTTATTTAGATAATAAAATATAAAAAAAAAGTAGCCCACTCTACGAATTTAAGGTTTTCAATAATGTTATTGCAGGTATTGAGCATGTTGCAGGGGATATGTTCGTGCGCATTCCAGAAGGGGAAGCCATTTTCATGAAGGTTAGGTTTCAATAAAATCTAATAACTTAATATCCTGAAGTACATTCCAATTTATATAGTTCGTGGGTTGATTTATTCACTGATTTAGAATATGAATGAAACAGTGGGTGCTCCACACTTGGGACGACGAGCAATGCTTGAAGATTCTGAAAATTGCTATGCAGCATTACCATTCAATGGGAAAGTGATAGCAGTTGATATGGTGATACCAGAAGTTCCTGAAACTAGTCTTGCCGCGAAAAGCTTGTTTCAGTTTGATTGTTCATGATGAACATGAATTCAAGAGGAAAGGAGAGGACAAGAAGAGAATTCGATAGCTTGGCAAAAGCAGCAGGGTTTTCGCATATTCAAGTGCCGTGTTGTGCATACAAGTTTTCACTTGTTGAGTTCTATAAAAGCATGTGAAATTTAATTGGGGAAACTTGTTTATTGGATTCTTACAGTTGAGCAAATAATATATTCTGTTTTTGCCAGGCTAAATTCAGATATAAAATGGAATTTTGGACCATGAAACACGTCTAGTTTCTGATGAACAAAGGCAGTCCTGTGAGCTGTTGATGAACAAAGACACTGCAGAACACATCTGCACATTAAAGGAATAAAAACCCAGCCAAATACACTTCTAATGTGATCCTTAACTAGTAAAAGGAATCCGAAAACTTCAAATCAGACACCCAGACTCGCCTAAATAAGATACCAACACATTCAACTCTCTTCCCAGATTTACTACCGCTCTATCTGAATTGTTACATGACTTATGTTGTATTCCCTCCTAATATACTCTATGACTTTGTCAAGTACCATGTCAGCATCGGCTTCAGGTTTGATTTTAACATGGCAAGCTAGCAACACTTTGCCAACTGTTATAGCCCAAATGTGAAGTTCGTGGATAGCAACAACTTCTTCCATCTCGCAGAGTCCCTTCTCAAGCCTTGTGGCATCAACCTCTCTTGGTGTGCTCTCCATCAGAACCTCCAAAATGTTTCGCAACATCCTTATTGTTGTGCCCAACACAACAGCGGAGAAGACAAGGGTGCATATCAAATCAATAATCTTCCACTCAGGCTTGTACCATATGACTGCCCCGCCAATCATCACCCCAACACTCTGAATGGAATCCCCAAGTACATGAAGATAAGCCCCCTGTACATTAATATTTCGTTGTTTCTTCTGATTCAAACCATCCTCCAATTTCTGTTCATCTTCTGAACAGCTGCCAAGCAAAGGCTTGGTGTGATCTGCTTCATGAGTATGATGATGCTCATCATTGTTTCCGGAGTTGCTCTCATGATGATGTCCAGCTTCAAGCCCATGATATTCTCCTCCATGTTCATGACCATGATGATGACCGTGACTGTGAATGTGGCTGTGTCCGTGATCGTGACCCAGCAAGACTGCCATGGTGATATTAACAACTAAACCAAATGCAGAAACGACAAACATTAGAAATCCCTGAACTTCACCAGTATCATGAATAAGTCTAGCAATGGCCTCATACACAAGGATTCCAGCAAGAAGCCATATCATCTGGATGGAAACAAGAGCACCAAGTATCTCAATCCTGAAGAAACCATAAGTCTGTCGTGGAGTCGCCTCCCATCCTGATGCCCATAGTGAGAACAAAGATATTGCAAATGCTGCAACATCCGACAAGAGATGAGCTGCATCAGTCAATATAGCTAGACTGTTGGCTTTGATACCTCCAACAACTTCTACACTCATAAAGATTATACAGAGCACAACTGCCATCACAAGTTTCCGCATGGATGCTGAACGCTCCTCTGCATCTGTGGAACTAGTTTTAGCATCCGAAAATCCACAGGGTGCTTCCCCACAAAACTTACTCCCATGTCGGCTTCTCTGTACAGGTGGCAAATCGCCATATACCTCAATTATATGCGAGTATTCAGAATTTTGCACTTCCATCTGAAAAACAGCATCATGAAGAATGGAAACAAGAATCAGAATTCTGCCAATGTAAGGGCATTTTATTTCCTAATTCAGAAAGATTAATATTTCTTATGGCTCCTGAATTCAATATAACACAATCACCGTTCATGATTATTGCTTCAAACAAAGTGAGGCAAGAGATGTAAATTCCTTAAATCAGCCTAAATCAACTCTTCAACTTCAATTAGAAGATGTATCTTAATGCTAAGGTACTATCTATCATGGGCACGACCCTTAATTAGCTTTATTCCAGAAGCTTATCCACATATTCTCTCTCTTCAAGCATCAGGTAATTTCAGAAAAGTAAATTTGAGGAGCTCCTTGAAAGGAAGCACGTTAATCCTCATGGAAAAAGTCATATATTGAAATAAATCACCTTGAGCCTACAGAAGTAGGTCATCAAAAAAACAAAATTGTTAAAGAGTTTTAAAGATTTTTGCTTTTTCATTAAAAACAAAAAGAAAACAAAAGGAAGAGAGAATGGTAAAGATAACAACAGTATTCTGTATCAATAAACAGAAACATGTGCCGGCATGCACTCACAGACAAATTAAAATTGATCTTTTAGTGAGTTCAAATACCCATATGGTCCTTCAAAGACCTAATGGTCATCCACTATTATTAAAATTCTTCCAATATACCGCTACAATGCGTATGCTTTCTACACTTATTAACAGCAGTTAAGTCTTTGTTTCAATTTCTTTCAAGAGCCACCAGGGACAGAGAGGCTAGCAAAGCATAAAGATAAAAGGTGGACATGGACAAGCAAAGCCAAATCAATTAGCAGTTCAGTGGACATCACAAGAGCAGAAGAGTAACCTAACAACAGATTTTAAAAAGGAAAGATTACTATGTGATAATAATTTCAGGAGCAGACTGAGCAATACACATATTGCAAAGCCACCACAATCCTCGACGGCAACAAACCAGCACCAATTTTTTGCAGACAATTTTCGTACACAAAGTATGATGGAAAATCAGATTCCAGAAATAAATTTCATTAGAAAAACAATTAGATAAACAAGACAAATCCTTGATTAACCATTCGTTTCACCCCAAAAGCAAAAGGATGCTAACATTAACAAACAATCCAGAACTACACAGTCGCTAATATAACTCAAATCAGCACAAAAAAGGATCTTAACACGAAGACTAACGATAAAACGCATAACCAGCCATTCATTCAGAGAAATCAGATGCAACATTGAACCCACAAAGCAAAACAGGACTCCAGAAAGATGAGGCAAAAATAAGAAGATCCATCGTGCCATATTACGTATAAATGCGCAACGAGGACATAAGACGTATAAATGCAATACTTAACACAAGCAAGTAGTCAAATTTCCAGAAGCACGAACGCATAACATCAAATATAGCAAATCTACTATCTTATCTTTCAAGACCTGGGAATAATAATAACAATAATAATAATAATTACAAAAAGGGAAAAACAGAGAGAAGGGTACCATTGAACGATGGGTAATTGATTGCAGTAGTAGAAAAGTTTCTCTCTTCCTCTGAGTCTGGTACGTGACCTTTTGTTGTTTGCGTTCAGAATTTTTCACTACAAAATATATTTATGTATACGACCATTGAAAGTTGGGGACTTTATTTATACAGGGACTGGCCTAGCCCCGCAAGGATTGATTATATAATCCTAACACCAATTTGTTTTTGTCTTCATCTCTGACTGGTTTTTTTTTAAGTCTGTCCATTAATGAAATTTGTTTCTACCCAATTAAGACCTTTGCTCTTTTTACCTTTATAGCCTTAGCGGAAACTGGGAAGCCATATATCTTGACTTTTATTCACTAGTTGGGATCTCCAAAGGATATTCTTGTTATGGTGAAAACTTGTACTGGTTGTTTTAGGACAACTTAAAACTCCGTTTTAAGCATCATTTATAATAGCAGAGAAAGGGGATGGACAAGGAAAGGCAAGCAAAGCAGTTGCAGTTTGCCATTGCGTTGGGCAATTTTCATTTTTTGGACTGACAAAAATTAACTTCTGAAAGTGCTATTTTAAGCTGATAATTTGAAGTAGTTAACCTAATTCCGGATTGATTTCTAAGCACAAGACATAATGTACATTGGAAAATTTCCAGCCAAAGAATCCTGAATAGGGTTTTTTTGCGCACGAACATTTTGTATTGAGCTGTCCATTTCTCAAAATATTCTACAAAACGAGACAAAGACTGATACCTAATAATCCACTGAGAAAAAGCTTCTCTAATAAAGCTCTGCTGGTTTAGTCATTCAATCACATGCGTAATTGAGCATAAATGTATTAGAAAACTCAGAATCTGTAATTATTGCCACTCAAGAAATCCAAAATGTTTTTTCCTGTGACTGACAGATATTTCTTTGATCCTTTCAATTTTTAGTATGGAGTATGTAGTTGAAAATAATTCAATTTGTCTGTCTTCAAAAATGAACCTGAAAGCCTCCAAGATCTTTCGTCTTTTGATTATTTTCAAAGGCAGAATCACGGAAAACTCCATTCTTCACTTCAGAAACTAAATTACACTCCCAACATACAAAAATTTGCTGCTTATGATATTACATCACGGCTTTTGAAGAATTTCATACTAGATAAATCTGCAGCATAAATTGGCTAAGCAGAGAATTAATCAAACTACACAAGTTCTTTCTTTTTGGGTTCAAGAACAGGAGGGTCAACATCGATTCCCATATTAGCTGCGGTACCTGCTATGATTCTCATCGCAGATTCAATTGTTGTGCAATTCAAATCTGGAAGCTTTTCAGCTGCAATGACACGCAATTGATCAATGGTGACCTTCCCCACTTTCTCTTGCTTTGGGTCTTTGGAACCTTTCTCCACTCCTACAGGTCCAGGAGTGTAATTAAGGAAAAAAAAGACAAATAAATGGCAGAAAAGAGTGAAAACTAATCATTAACCATTTACAATTGTGACATATCACTATTCTACAGTAACTAATTCATCTATTAGAAACTGATCTCATACGGAAACAGTCCAAACCAATTCTGTGAACAAACTATTTACGATTACAACCATAGATAGCAAGTTGCTTAAGCAAGCTAGCGCAGATATCTAACCCAGTTGTGAAGAGCTAGCATGCAAATGTTCAATATACCTTACCCAAGTTGCACTCAGTTAAGATTATTAAAGACAGTTGCATTGAAAAGCTTCATTATTTCATCCAGTTTTTTAATTTGACAGCCATGATCGCTTTATAACTCTGTCCTTTCATATATAGATGATATGTTTTACTGAATGACAATCATTTCATTGGGAAAATACTAAAATGCATTCAGCGTAGAGCACAACAAAATAAATAAATAAATAAAAAGACATGAAGGATGAGGAATTGACAAGCAATATTTATCCAACAAGGCTGCTCAAGCATGAGCGGTTACGATGAAGACTAACAAAATAAATAGCTGTCAACCTCATTCAAGCCAGACAATCAAAATAAGCAATGAATGATACTAAGCAAAACACCTTGATCTATTTCAATAACTGAATTCATCAATCCAGGGGAATGGGATTTCTGGTTCATTTCAATATGGAAGAGTTTGATGTCCAAAAATGTTCTTGTTGGGTAAGTGCAACCAACTTTAAACTCTCACTAAGTTGTTCAGTTTGGCACCTGGCTCGTCGTTGGGAGGACAAAATTGTGGTAATGCCCACATAAACACAAATTAGCCCAAAAACAGATTCACTTTTTTTTTATTATTATTAATGTTTCTCCATACAATGAATTCTCCCCTGGCTAATTACCAAATTGAATCTTATCTCTTTAGAGAAATCGTTTGACCCAAAAGCTTAACCAGAAGGTAAGAAACCAATATGTGTAGAAATATTTACAAACCTAACCTACGAACAGAATTTGGGATCCAAAATAAATAAGGGAACATTTTTTGACTTCCTAACAGATTAAGTTATAATAACAACTCTTCTGATTTTTACTCAACTTGAGTCAATATTGCTAGCTTACAATGTATGCATTTTTTGAGCTACATTTTGTTATTGTACTGAAATAAACTTTTATAGGAAAATAAGACATCTGATAATATAATTCAAACATGATAAAATTTCAAACTCTAGTTTAAGTACAGGATTTTGAAACTACAAATTTTACAACAGTGTGTACAATACACTCATTTTATGTTTTTCTAAGATTCTCAATAAGAACTGGGTGAAATAAAGCAACTGTGACTGCAAAGTTTCAAAGAATCAAAGTGGCAACTCCCTTAATCACGGTTAAGTACCCAATTCTCGTAAATGTACTATAGGTTTACTATAAAAAGGAATTAAAAGGGAAGGGAACATAGTGACTAAAAGCAAAAACATCAAATACTTGGTGAGTGGTATGAGTGGTGTTGTTCCAGCT
Organism: Xylocarpus granatum; assembly: GCA_019650275.1. Lineage (NCBI taxonomy): Eukaryota > Viridiplantae > Streptophyta > Magnoliopsida > Sapindales > Meliaceae > Xylocarpus > Xylocarpus granatum. The sequence goes on from BNST01000929.1 coordinate 144,758, forward strand.
ACCAGAATGGATATAGAAATCATACCAGCAGCCTTAAGGAGCAAAACTGAAGCAGGTGGAGTCTTCAGAATAAAAGTGAAGCTCCTATCCTGCAAGCAAACACCACAACAAAGTTGCAAGCAAGACAAAAGAAAGCAAAAACCTTAAGTTTCTATTAAAACCAAATCAATATTAGAATTGGAGAACTAACATCGTAAACAGTGATTTCGACAGGAATAATATAACCGGCTTTGTCAGCAGTTCTAGCATTATAATCCTTACAAAAAGCCATGATATTTACACCCTTTGAACCGAGCGCCGGCCCCACAGGCGGCGCGGGTGTGGCCTTTCCTGCCTCTAGAGCCAGCTTTATAAAACCCACCACTGCACAAAAATCAACAATAAACACAAAAGAATCAATCATTTAATGAAAAATTAAACAAATGGGTGTAAAACAGAATGAAGGAACTACATCTAAATATACCCTTCTTGGATTTTCCACCGGGCTTAGGAGGAGCCATGGCTATAACAGTGAGAAATCTTGGAGTTGAAGAGGGAAGTGAAGATGGTTTCCGATCATAGAATTGAAGAGAGATGTTTGAGTTTGAGGATAAGTTACTGGGTGAGGGAAAAAGAGAAGAAGAAAGCCGAGTAACATTGTTAAGATTCTTTGGAGGAAAAGAGTGAGTGAGATTATAGCAAGTGGATAAAGAGAAAGCCATTGAAGCTCCGCAAGGGTGAGAAATAAAATCAAGAGAGAGTTCTCGGATAAAATAAAATGCCGCGATAAGTTGTCGGGAATTCCTCAGTGTTCTTAGAAAATACATGGGGTGCGATTTAATATCAAGTTGGACCTTTGTAATGGGTTTCAAGAAACTTTTCCGAGCCCAATACTAATAAATTGCTGCCCATTCAATTATTTAACAGGCCCAACAACCGATCTTTGTGTACAATAAGCGCTAAAGCAAACCAAATGAGTAAATAAATAAATGATCGGGGACCTAAGTGTTATTTACCTTGTTTCATCTAGAAGCTTGTCAGCTTGATAGCCGTGACACCACTTTACGTTGTCTTAATAATTTAACCTTTAATTCAATATTGGTCTCTTGCATCATGACTTCGTGAGCTGAGCTCGGCTCAGCGTTCTCTCACAAACAACTACTTCCTCCTTGTCTTGTTCCAATTGGTTTGGTTTTGGTTTCAGCTCAGCGGAAGAGAATAAGGAAAACTTTGACGCATTCAAGTTGATATATACACACACGCGTATCACCTGAGGAAGAAAATTCATACACAAAACTTGGAAAAGAAGGGCTGCTGCAAATTAAAAAGTGAAATATATAGCAAGAAAGACTTGAGCCTTGATCTGCTTCTTCTCGATCTTTTTCTTCTTCAATATTATACTGATCATGGCGTTCCCCAACATCGCTTTCAAGATGGCATATGGCATGAGCATCAAATCCTTGATGAAGCAGCTTATTAAATGCTTCAAGTTAGCGTCGACCATGGCACTAAATCATCTGGGTTTGCTGAAGCCGCCAGACCGAGATGATGAAGATAATTATCCAGGAAACCCAAGTAACTATGTCTTTGTAACGGACGGTCCGTATCCGTCGATATTCACAGTCTCGACTGACGTACTTACATCCTTGATCAAGAAAAGGCTTCCGGTTGTAGAATATGGTAGTTTTCTCGAAAGATTCGGAGCTCGTACTGAAATTGAAGGCGATCATTCAGATTCTGCAACTTCAAAATGTACAGTTTGCTTAGAATGTATTGAGAAAAGCCAAGAGATCAGAGAGTTGAGGAATTGTTGTCATGTTTTTCATAGAGAATGTCTTGATATGTGGGTTGATCAGTCTCAAATTGCTTGCCCTTTGTGTAGATCCATGCTGCTGCCACTAAAGGGAGACGGTATCATCCTTGGATGATATCTACGCATGACCAACACGAAATTCTTATATTTTTAATAACTGAAACGGGGTGTTTTAAAGGATTTACATTGTTGTGGGAGATATCTCTATTCCGCCTCTGTCGTCTTGTTTGTTTCTTATTTCGCCATGCGCTGTTTTTTTCATTCCTTCTAACTCGTCTGCTACAGGCCAATAATGTCGATTAAAATTAAACAAAATAAAAGGGAAATCATTACTGATTGGATAAAAGTCTACACGGAATAATAATCAAACCCAAGCCGCCCCCGGCAGCAGCCTGGCGGTATTCTCTCAGTCCTCTCCTGAGCTATTTTTCATTATATAATTTCTCTGCTCTGCAAGTCCAAATAACAGAGGAGAGAAGTCTTAGTTCTCCCCGCACTTTCTTTCTTCTTATTGTCTTCTTTCCGTCTCCATTTTTGCCGCCATCAAAATAACAATATTTTATCTGCAATGGCATTATCTTGTAAAAATACCAAATTACTTAATTAGCCTCCATCAACATACCTGGGTATTTTCTGTGTGTTAGAAACGGTGATTCACAACAATGCCCGCTTTAGTTTTTCTTTACGGAAAAGATAATTCAAAATTTTGGCATTTATTCATTAATTTATTACCTATTAATTATTCACGGCAACATAGAGAAATAATCCTTGACGTGTAAGTTACCATAATTCTCCTTAAATGCAATCTCCCCATTGTTATATGTTTCCACACTACTCAGGTTTCTTCTCCTCCATCAGGTATTGCCCAAGTCGCTCTACGGATTCCACAGAGCATAAGCTTTAAGTTCCAACTGATTAGCAAATTTTTAGTTTTCCTTAAATTCAAGTTTATGATGCAACCGCTCATCTGGGTGTGATCAAGCCACCAGATTACCATTACCACGATCACGATCAAGATCAACAACCCGATGGAACTGAAGAATTCCCCTCCAGTAATTGTATTCTTTTAATGGATGGTCTGTCTCCATTACTGATTCCAGGTCATGAACTGAAATCATTGACCAAGAAGAAGCTACCAGTTATACAGTACATAAGTTTGATGGAAAGAATTCAAGGGCATGAATATAATAGCATGGCTTGCGCCGTCTGCTTAGATTGTATCGAGAGAAACCAAGAGATCACAGAGCCACGCAACTGTCGTAATGTGTTTCGCAGAGAGTGCACTGACAGATGCATGGATGAGGGTCAAGTTACATGCCCTTTGTGCAGATCTATGCTATATCCACCTACAGAACTAAGCTCTCGAGGAAATCAACGGATTCATGGTTGAAAGAAATTAATAATTCTTGATGGTTATGTTACGGAAGCAACATAATTAATTCACTAAACAGGAAACCACGTACGCTAGTAGTCTAAAATTGTCTGTTAATGATGTAAATATCTTTGTCATGCTTCATTAGTTATAGCATTATCGTTTCACCTCTCATTACATGAGAAAATTCCAATCTACGGTGCAATTAACAAAAGCAGCATCCCTCATCTAATCAATTGTTAATTCATTGTTCTTGTCCGTTCTGCCGTCCAATTTATTTACTTATTCCTTTCCTTTTGGCAGTTTGCTCAATCCTCGGTATCCATCGAGAAAAACAAATGAAGCGAGCTGTTATTTTCTTAGCTCTCCACCTGTAATCCACTGAAAAACTGCGACACAAGAGTGAGAGAGTGTATTATGTAAGCAACTGGCCCGTAGGCTGCGGTGGCCAATTTGTGTTGGCTAGAAACTTTCAAAAGAAAATAAAACGAAATTATTTATGCTGGCCACGAAGGAGTTCTACGCATAGAGCACGTTTCTGATGCTGACACATGTATGCCCACCCCATCTAAATATTGAAAATACTGGTGCTTATTCGTAAATATTATTACACATTTTATTTGATTGCATTAATCGCTATTAAACCTCAGAATATGATCCAAATTTGACAGCACGAATGGCTATAGGGCTCCTGACAAAATGCTCGCCATCTGTCCAAGTTAGGCTCCCGAACGTGTAATCCCCGCGCACTATCTTAGTCGAGAAGGTAACTTTGAAGGACAGAATTTTGTTGGTCTTGTTGAAATTTAAGACTTGTGGCTCAACTGTCATTTTTATACCGTATGGAGCTTCAATTTGAGCTCTATACACTGAGTTAACGCGCCCCACATTTGTAACCTTTCTTAGCACAGTTGCCGTCTCGCTGAGATTTGGGATCGTGACAGATGGCATGTTCAAGTTCTGTTCCATGTGGTTGTTTTTCTCGCAGTGGACTGTTTTCATAGTTGTTCTGCTAATTGATGCCTTGTTGTGACCCATGGAACAGAGGAATTGAAGATACTCCTCCGTCGTAATATCATAAACAAGCCCCGGATTCATTGCCTTGTTAGGATTTACATGCCCGCCCCCTATGTCAAATGGGTCTGCTGGTTTGCGAGTAGAACCCGCCTCAAATATGTTCATTCCGTCCTTTCCGGTTTGGGAAGCTGCAGAAGTCACCACATGTGTTAGATATGTTCTGTTCCGTACAAAATGGAATGAAAAATGTCAGAATCTGGCCAACCAGTTGTAACTAGAGCTGATCTTATGGCTGCTGGAGACCAGTCTCTATGCACAGATTTCATGAGAGCTACTATTCCGGATACATGGGGACAAGACATTGAAGTTCCTGACATGAATTCGTACACATCGGTGCGTTTTGAAGTAAGTGCCGGATATGCAGCTAAGATATCCACACCCGGTGCAGCTATGTCAGGCTACAAATGCAAAGAATACGTGTTAATAGTAACCAACGAAGAGTTAAGAAACTTTGGAATTGTTGGATTTGATTTAATTCCGTTGAAAAATTTACTCATCAGACATACCTTTAACACAGATGGGGATATGGAACTAGGTCCTCTAGACGAGAAAGATGCAACTCGTGGGGATGCTAAATCTCCAATGACAGTCTTTGGAAAACTCAGCCTTGCAATTGGAGAACTACATATCAAACAAACAAAAATAAACTCCATTCAGTTTATAAACCTGCAATTTTCTCTGTTCTCACCATTGAAATCTATTTACCTTGCTCTTCTAATGTAGGTTAGTATTTGTGTCCCTACTTCATAATCCACTTTAATACAAGGAATCAAAATGCAAGGGTCAAGCCCGTCAGAATGAAACTGTGCAAATATGAGTCCGACCCCTCCTGCTTTTATAACAGTTAGTGCTGCTGAACGTATACCCTGAGTAGGTAATTCTGAAAAGCATAATATGATTTTCCCTGCAGCTAATGTTGCATTAAGACTTCCTTCCTGGCAATCCTGGCTGAAAGAAAATTTGAATAGTATCTCAAAGAATGATACTGGAGAAGAAAAATTCAAAAATTAAGACCCAAAAACTGAGAAATTAACAAAGGGCTCACCCTGATACATGTGGAGAGTGGACAGCGACGCGTTCAGAAAACGCGAGACTGGTGAATCCGTGATTTCTTTTTCCAGTATCTACAGATTGCCCCTGCAAGTAATTGCAAGAAATCTTAGCACATTGCATTCTTTTCCAGATTTGAGGAAAGCATTATTTACTTTACCCAGAGAATTTGATTATTTCCGAGGGTAATAGCTGTCGGGAAAGCCCTGTCAATTGTGGTGGCTCCAACAGTAATAATCCAGGGTGCAGCATTCACAATTGTTTGTGAGGTAGGACCATCATTTCCTGCTGAAGCGACTACTGTAATCCCCTTGGAAATTGCATGGAATGACCCTATTGAAATCGAATTTTGTTTATCAATGTGTGATGGCAATGGTATTTTAAAGCCAATTGAAGCTGATATGATATCAACTCCATCGTTTATAGCTTTGTCAAATGCTTTTAGAATATCCGCATCAGTGCATGATCCATAAGACCAGCAAGCCTTGTAAATAGCTAAGTGAGCAAGCGGCGCTCCTCCTCTGGCCAAACCCGTGGCTAGTCCACGGTAGTTTGCTTTCTCAACAAAATAACCAGCTGCTGTGGAAGCTGTATGCGTGCCATGTCCATTTGCATCCCGTGGAGACAAAAACTCAGCGTTTTCAGTTGTGTTAGTCTCACTGTGCACTTTGATCACATCAATGAGCCCTTTGACGAAATATCGAGCCCCGATTATTTTTTTATTGCAATTGGAGGAGTTGAAGTTCTCTCCCTTTTGGCATACTCCTTTCCAACGGGATGGAACTGGATCCATGCCTTTATCATTGAAACTTTCAGACTCTGGCCAGACTCCTGCAAATTTTGAAATTCATTTAAGCTTAAGTGCACCTTCCTAGAGTTATTCCTTATTTCTCAGAAAAATGTCTCATTATTACCTGAATCTATGACCCCAATGATAGTTCCTTTACCCATGTTGCTCCCTGTTGAAAGATTTTTGGATAAAGCATTATTGAGCCCTATGAATTCCCAGCTTCTGGTTGTATGGAGCTTTAGAATGCCATTTGGAATTACTTGGAGAGTACCAGGAAGCTCTGCAAATTTAAAGGTGGATGTATTTTATGTACTGAAAGAATAAGCCAACACGTGCTTTCAGGCAAATTATGACACCTGCAATCTTTTCTGCCTGAGCTTCCGTAAGCCTTGCAGCAAATCCGGAAAATCCGTGTTTATAGCTGTATATAATTGAACGCTTTGCTGCTTCTTTGCTGTGTTACAAATAAGGGAAAGTTGTGATGTTGTCTAGTTGAAATTGAACTGACAACTATAATATTATATCAAAGTTTGTAGATTTAAAGCCATACCTTCCAAGCACTGTTGATAGTATTTTGTGGTGAGATTTGGTGGTGGTTACTGGATCTTCATACCTTTTCTCTCCCATATACACAATGTGCACCTATAACATTTTCTCTTGCGTTTACACTTTCACGCCAGAAGAAAAAAATGGTAAAAGAAAAAAATGTGAAAAGGTCAGGATCTTGAAGTTGAAGCTGCATATATACTTACATTAGTTTTTGCATCAACTAATACTAAGGAAATCTGAAGACAGTGTTGGAGTAAAATGACAGCTAGAATTCCACGCAACTGGTTCTTTCTCTCCCCCATTCTATTTCTTTTTACGGTATCCATGGAATCTTGAGTTCTATAAATATTGAAAAACATGTGAAGGCTGTGAGTTAGCCCTTCAAGACATCTGCGAGTATATAGAAGTTCGAGAAAAACGATAAAAGGAGAACTTGTTCCACCTTTCCTCTTTATGTCCAGTCTTCTTTATGTTTTGCTGGGGCTTTATGCTCAGTCAAGTTAAAGCCAAGTAAGCGCCCCTGTCAACATATATCAGGAAATAAAGATACCATGTGAAACACATTATCTTGTAGAAAAAATTAATGCAAATTTAAATGACTGCTTCTTCTACTTTCCCATCCAGCATTTTATCTAGTCAACTTGTGCAGTTAGACCATACAGGCTTGATATGCACAATCTCAAAGTTTAACATTATATTATTTTACTTGAATTCATTTTAAACACATTTGTTTCAATTGTGCAAATTGATTCGAGATGGTTTGACAGGGATATATTTGTCAGCTGCAGTACTCCATAAATAAATGGTGGGATGTCCTAGTTCTTATCTGAATGGTCTACATTAGTGATGATGGCATTTCAGTATAATGGTAGGTCCCTAGAGGCACTCCCGTTGTTCCACCTTTTAGCTAAAGCCACCCAGAGATTCCTATCCGTCAGTTTTCAGCCTGTTCCCTTTTGTTTATATCTGTGTCTTCACTGTCGGCAGTGGGAATGGCTCTGATCTTTTGCCAGAAAAAAGCAGCTAGCCCAAAGAAAATGCGTCTATGTGTTAAAAAGATGCTTGAAATGAGAACATGGAAAGTAAATAGGTTCAGGTCAGTAATTGACTTGAAGAAATGTTAGAAATATAGAGTTAGTCGGATATAGAGTAATTGTGTTTACTGAAAAGATTTTTATATGATTACTTTCTAATCACTTGTTAGATTTCTGTGACTTGGTTGAGCTTCTTAGCCAGTAGATGCCAAAAACGGCAAGGTAATATTCTTCCACAGACAAGAAGAATGATTTATTATCGTCGACGTAATGTCAATTTGCTCCTAAATTTCTTACCCAATATGTTATTTGCAATATCATACAGAAAGATAACTAGTATTCGGGCGGTTCTACAGTAGCTTCCGCGAGTGGAATGGTGAGTTGTAATCATCTGCAAAGCTAAAAATGAGATAAATTCACTGCTTGGAATTTCAAGTGGTTTTTTTTCGGTGCATGTAATTCAAATCATTCAGTAAAACCTGATTAATTTTTGATGATTAGAAATTAGTGCAGTTGGATAAATAAAAGTTTAAAACAATAATAATAAACAGTTAAGATTACTTATATTTTAAATTAAAAAATAGTTAAAATTATTAGTAACAATTGTGATTAGTCACCAAAACACTTTTAAATAGATATTATATTTTGTATTAGAAAGGAATTTCAAATTTGAAAAATCAATATAATAAAAAGAGAAAAAAAAATTTCTCTTGAATTTATTATTGTTTTATTTGTATTTTTGATTTTTGAAACGATTTGATAAATGTTTTCAAGTAGTTTGATCTTAATTTTCAACAAAATTCTTGCAGTTTATGTTAAGTGACATTATGAATGAATGAACTATTATCTTATTCTCTGCTGTTGGCTGGACATCTTTGGTCTTCCATTGGAAGTATAAAAGAATTAATAGATGATTTGCGGCACAATATCCACAGAGGCTACAAGCACAATTATTCTCTTTTCATGCTTGTACATGAAATTTTGCCCACAGAGAATATGGCACTAGGATCAAGAGGTTAATTCTCAGTTGTCGTGAGAGTGACTGCAACATCTATAATTTATGTCCTCCCCGATATAGGTGTTGAGAACCTAAGTATGAAGGAAAGGCAATGGGCAGAAAATGGGGCGACAAAGGAGAGCATGGGCCAGAAAATGTGCATAACAAGAGTAGCAACAGAAAGTATGCAGCCCAGCAGTAAAGCCCAACCAGTATTTGACTTAATGCTAATTAATGTAGGACACTCATGATGAGTTTCAGTAGCAATAAGATAAGCGCGACAAGAAGAATTCTAAGGGCAGAAGGATATGCATTCAAAGTCCTAGTCCTAGAAGGATAAGCCAAGAGGAAGTCCAGCTGCTGTAGAAACAAGATAAAGTAGGAATTCTAGTTTAGGTAGGAATTCAAGAAAGACCAAGAATCCTAGTAGGATTAAGGACACAAAGGATATGGTCTATCTTGATAATGTTTTATTTGACTTAGAAAAGCTTGTTGACTTAGGAAAACATATCCTAAGTGGATAAGGAACCTAAGTACTAGTTAAATTAGGATAAGGCTGTCTTAGGACTATAAATACAGCCCATTATTTGTGAGGAGCTCATAAGCTACGAATTTTGTTATTTTCTCATTCATTAATCAAGAATCAAAGGTAAGCATTCTTGCTTCTATTCTTGTTTATATTTCGGTTATCTTTTAAGAGTTGTCTTGAGATAACTTGGGCTTAAGTCAAGGTTAAGAGTTGTCTTCCTTGCTTAAGAGCTAAGGTTGAAGTTAAGAGTTGTCTTCTTCAACCAAGGCAAGTTGTGATAGGTTTAAGAGTTGTCTTGCCTATCCAACATATCTTTATATATATATTAGTTAACCCGAAGGACAGCTTAGGGGATATAAAATAAGAAAAGAACTCAAGAATCAAACGGGACAGCAAGTTAGGAAGGATTTTAATAGACGTGCTGACCCCTAAGGTGTAGAAAAGTTGGGGAAAAAAATCGGGACCCCAACAATAGGACTTGCAACATTGTGCACACCATCCGCCCAAGTTACGCTCCAAAAATAGTACCCAGTGTTCACTCGAGGGTAGTCGACACAGTTGCCGTAAGGGAGTTGTTTGTCTTGCCAGTAGAATTGAAAAGCAATCTACCACGTATTACAATTATAGCTACACCGAATGGATGTTCAATTGGGTACCTGATGTTTATTCTACCCATCAAGTTCGAATTTTCATTTTTGAGGCTTCAACTCTAGTTTTTAAGTTACAAGATACTTTCATGCGCATTTAGTTCAGAACAAAGTGGAAGATGTGGCCGGTCTGTGTGGAGAAAAAGTCTAATGCTAATGCAAGCAGTGGTGAGTGTCAACTTTACAGTCCACTGGTATACATGTATTGTTTGCAGGTATGGTTCTGCAACAAGAATCCTATCCTGTGCATAAAAGAATTATAAGTATTCGTTTTCATTTTTATCCTTAATGTTATCTCATTCGCCATTGTTTCACAAATTGAAAGAAAATCTCGGACATTGAACTCATAAGTTCGTTGGCTAACACCACGGAAACATGAATTATTTAATTAGTGATAGTTCAATCATCAAAAGAAGATTGCAAGACATCTGTTTTCACAGACAGGGGACTTCTCACAGCATGCAGTCCATCAGTCCAAGTCAGGCTCCCGAAATAATACCCTGTGTTCAGATGGTGGATTGTTGAAATAGTTACAGTGAAAGACTTCTTCTTGGTGGTACCATTGAAGACCAAGATATTAGGTCTTACAGATACCATTACGCCAAAGGGAGGTTCAATCACAGCTCGATAAACTGACTTAGCTGCTCCTACGTTTGTTACTGTTCTGGTTAGACTGATGGAATTTCTTAGACTTGGGACAGTTATTGAAGGTAGATTTACATCTAGGATAGAAGGTTTTCTATCAGGGCAGGTTGTAGGTTGTCTCATAAGCTGAGAGATGACAGAATTATTGTAAGTCATAGCACAGAGGTAATGAATATAGTCTGCTGTGCCCATGTCATATACCAGACCAGGATCTGCTGCCCCATTTGGGTTCACAATTCCACCTCCAAAATCAAATGGATTGGCAAGCTTTTGAGGAGATCCCTGAGCAAAGATTGGAAAAGCTGATGGACCAGTACTCCATGCTGCGTCAAAATTTATGATCATTGAAAGGCTAGTCAGTGAAAGCAAGCTGCCAGCAAAATCTAATCGGTAAAAGTATCGAAGTGGTTGTACCAGTCGTGACAAGTGCTGATTTGATGGCTGCCGGGGACCAATCAGGGCGCAATGCTTTGAGAAGTGCAACAATGCCTGAAATATGAGGAGCTGCCATTGAAGTTCCAGAGAAAATGGCGTATCCGTTGTCCGCCAATCGATTGTGGGGAGAAGTGGCAGCTAATATGTTCACTCCAGGAGCAGCAATGTCTGGCTGTACCACGCAAACATGACATGGTAGTTTCAAAATAATGAAAGAAGCATTGCGCGTCAGAGACAATTCAGCTCAAGGAAGACTGAACGTGGGAAGAGTATGTAACTGTTGTGCTTCTGTGTCTGCAATGTCTGATAAACACTTACTTTTGCTTGGTAGATAATATTTATCAATTGCCCATCAATTTATACTTGACAACAAGTAATTCATTCCACATAAGCTCTGGATTTTCAAAGATACCTTATGTCTCTTCAAGTTCACAGAATGTACCTTAAGAATTGCTGGTGCAATGGAGTTTCCCCCTCTTGATGAGAAAAATGCCACCTTGGCTAATAAAGGCTTGCCTACAAGCGTTCTAGACGGGCTGAATTTTACCATGGGAGACCTGTAAATTCCGATCCAGAAACCACCATTTAAGAATTATAAAGAATTTAATGGCAGTTATCAGTAACACTAAGTGAAAAGTCAATCTGCAAATGTAAGGACCTTGCAGAACGGATGTAAAACAGTATTTGGGTGCCAGTTTCATAATCAACTTCAACACAAGGAAAATTTTCGGGGCACGGAAGGAGGGAATCATGGGGATTTTTGGCAGCAATCAACCCAACCCCACCGGCTTCTTGCACAACTGCTGCAGATCTAGTTATGGCAACTCGAGCTGCTGAGGTGAAGCAGAGCACCACTTTTCCTGCTACTTTAGTTGCATTAAGTGACAGATTTTGACATACGCTGCCAGTAGGTAGTTGATAGAGTCAATTATGCTTTCATTAAAAGCTGAAATGGAAGAAAATTGTATAACTCTAGGGAAATATTTACCCTGCAGCATTGGGGTCTAGTCCTGTGGCTTCTGGATACACCAAGCCAATAAAATCATTCTTTTTTCCTGTAAATAAGGCCTGACCCTGCAGGAAAATAGCGATCAAATAAATAACCGTATCCAGGTGAATAAAGACGGTGTTTAAAATATGGTTCACCGCAATATGTACCAGTAAAGTTTTGTTGTTTCCAAGTGTTATTGGGGTAGGAAATGTTCGATCTATCGTGCTTGCGGCAACAGTTATGATCCATGGTGCCGTGTTCACTACTGTCTGAGCTGAAGGTCCACCATTTGAAGCTGCGCAAACAACGGTGATACCTCTAGTCACGGCATGGAAAGAACCAATAGCGATCCCATCACGTTCATCAACGTCTGAGAATAAAGGAATCGAATACCCAATTGACAAAGACAACACATCAACTCCGTCATGTATCGCTTCATCAAAGGCTTTCAGAATATCAGCAGATGAACATTGTCCTCCACGCAAATCCCAGCAAACCTTGTATATAGCCAAACGGGCACGTGGCGCACCGCCTCTTACCCTGCCTAGGCCAAGGCCTTTGTAGCTAATATTATGCACAAAAGAACCACCTGCAGTACTGGCTGTGTGTGTACCATGTCCATTCGCATCTCTGGGGGAAAAGTATTCTGGGTTTTCTGATGTGTTTAATGGTTGACCGTATTCAGCAAGTAATCCATCAACGAACCAACGGGCTCCAATGATTTTTCTATTACAATGAATCCTGGCGTCGAACTGGTCTCCAGATTCGCAAGCACCTTTCCAGCGAGATGGTATTGATTCAAGTCCTTCGTCACGGAAAGATTTAGACTCGGGCCATATTCCTGTTTAATTGGGTGACTGGTTTTGAGATTCTGTTAGGAGACTGAAGAAGAACAAGAAAGAGAGAGATAATGAACCTGTATCAAGTACACCTATGATAACTCCGTCACCCATTTTGCTTTTGTGAAGAACATTGGAAGGAGTCTGAGAAGAGAGGCCAAGGAAATCCCAGCTCCTTGTTGTTTGCAGCTTGAGAAGGTTGTTTGGTATGACTCGAACAACACCAGGCAACTCTGATTGAATCAAATAACAAAATTTTAAGAGTCGTGAGCGTTTCCGCGACTGCATCCGTGATTTCAGACGTTACCTAAAAAATGGTAGAACTGGAAAGGTTAAGAAAAGCAATAGATTTTGTTATTTTGACAAGTACCAGCAAGTTTCTGCGCTTCGGCTTCTGTAAGCTTGGCTGCAAATCCTGAAAAGCCATGCTTGTAGTTGTACACCATCAATTCAGAGGCCACTTCTTTGCTGTATGTAACCAATCATTGTAATCAAATTGGGAATTTTATCAACAAGCATCCCTAGATTGAAAACGCAAGAGTAAAAAGCTATTTTATTTTTATGTCGTACCTTCCCACTACTGCAGCAAGTATGTGATGATGAGAATCAGTAATTAGCTCCGGATCATCGTGCTGCTTCTCTCCCAAGTAAACAATATGAACCTGATGATCAATAACAGAAGAAATTTAATGCACAAAAGTAAAAGTTTTCTGCTACAATAATTTCCCAAAATAACATGATTGTCACGAATAAGATGCGAGGTCAAGTCAACATGCTTAACCTTTGTCGTCACAAGGCCTAGGCCATTGAGAACGAAGACGAGATACAGTAGAACAAACAATGGACTTTGGAAGCTGCCCATGTTATCAATGTAACTTTTGGAGAGAGAATGATAGATCTGCGCTGTGAAGAGATAAGGAATAAAAACATGGATCAAAAACGTTGAAATTAGAAATCACTTGGAGTGACAGCAATGCTAAATATGGATAACTTGATTCAATTTGCAAGCAGCCATTTGACCATTCCGGCCTGTCTGGGTTTTGTTTGCAAGATAAAAGTTTGGCAACTTATAGTTGTGGTAACTTCTTGTACAAAGGAAAGAAAAGAAGAAGAAGAAGAAGAAGAAAGAACAGGAGAACAAAAAAGTTGTGGGATTCCAAATCATAAGTCAAAGTTTGAAGTATTAGTTTTCATTGCTGGTTTTAAACCAATGATTTTGACGATCAGAGTTTATGAGTTCGTTTGAATTCTCATCACCAGTTAATAAAAAAGATGAAACTTCAACTCGCACGTATCATCTCTTACAGTACACGGTCCGGTCATTTTGAAGCAATATTGGCTTCATCAAGTTTACAGAGTGTAGTGCTGTCCACGCTGTTTTGACATACGCCATGGTTTCGTCTCAGATGAAATATATAACTGTATAATGTAATTAGTAACTTCCAAATTTAGCTATCTTACTCAGCCAAGGAAAATGGCACAGAGTAAATATTACTTCCATTTCCACGTGTTATGAAAATTTTGACTGTAACTTCCTCATTAAAGATTATTCGTCCGCCCAGATTTGGTCGACTGGAAATTGGGTGGGCACATACGTGTGTATTGACATTGAAAAATAGATGTGAAAATATGAACCTGCATTAGTCCACTGTCGCGCTCGTTGACCCATTTTTGTAACAGAAAGCTCTTTCCAGGAAGGGTTACTTTCGGCCTCTGTTTGATGTAAAGAATTATGGAATAATCCAATAGAATAATTTTCTGTTCTTCTAAATGTGAAAAGGACTAAGCAGATAGCAATAAGGGAATCATTTGTTGGTAGGATAACGTTCGAGAGGTTGATATTTGAAGAAGTCTATACATTCTGATAATCAGGAATTGAATTATATATGTCAATGTGACAACAACCCAGCTCATGCTTATGTTCTGCGCACAGCTTGGAGACTTTTCTGTGTGTACGACCAACTAATAACATAACATGAGTAGCAAGAGTCTTAGCTTTCAGAGATCATTTCTAGACTTTTTGAATGGTTTCATTGAACCAAATTTCATCGTGAATAAATTCTTCCACAACATAGTAACTAACATTTGAGGAGGACATGAATTAAATGATAATATGAGACCTCAATATCTTTACAACACCTGTCCTGTACAGCACCAACCTGAAAATTGAAGTAGCCTCCAAATTTTACATGGACAGCCAGATAGATTACACTAACAAACTAACATTGCTGCTTCAGAAAGAGCACCTATAGTAACACAGATTTTGAGTTGGCAAATATATTGACAATAAAAATCTGGGGGAAAAAACATTTGTACTTCCATCTCTGCATATACACATTCATTTAGCCCATCTTTCTTTCAACTAAAAAATTGATTATCTTACTGCAGAAGTTGTTTTCTTTGCAATGAGATTAAAGCCACTAACCCAAAGTTCCAACCTAGCAGCAGAACCTGCCTCAAAGTGGATCTCCCTACCTGTCTCTGTTAACACCCTTAAGACCATCATGTTTCCTTCATATCCATTAACCTTCCTATTCTTTAAAAAGCTTCCACTTGGCTCTGCTGCCACTTCCCTACACATCACATTCCTCCTACTAGACTTTCTCATGTCAACAAGCCAGATTTTTGAACACAAACAGCCTTTACATGTAGAGAACCTCTTCCTTCACGAGTATGCTTAAAGAGCTCCTCCCCTGATAGCACATGAGAACAAGCCAAATAATTGAATATCACACCTTCAGCAGCCTTACATTTGTTGCTTCTCCTAGCTAGAGATATGGCTGTCTCTCCCCTGAAATTGGAAGTTCCACAATCTGCACCCTTATGTAATAAAAGTTTGCAGGCATCAGCATAGCCCTCCATAGCTGCAAGCATGAGAGGTGAATAGCCATTTTTGTCTATTGAATTAATAGGGAATCCCATTTCCAAAAGTTGATTTCTTGCAGGCAAGTTTCCAATTCGTGATGCAGAGTGAAGGACTTCAGATTCAGTGCAGCTCATCAGTCTGCAAGCAAGAGCAGCATCAAGCAATATCTGTTCAAAACGAGACATGACACCAGCATTGACATGGTGCAGCAAGATTGGAACAATAGTCTGCCCATCCCTGCTCCTGATGCTGATATCAGCCCTATAACTTATCTGGAGTTTGAAGGCCTTTACATAGCCAGCCTTTGCTGCAACCAGAATGGGTGTCAAACCCAAGCCATCGTGCTTATTTATATCTTTGGTTGAATGTTGTAGCATCATCTTTAGAAGCTCTAAGTTGCCTATTCCTGTAACAAAATGCAGCAAGGAGAACACCTCAAGGTTGTTGAAGTGAACTCTGTTTCCTTTGACAATAGCATGCCAGAGGATGCTGGCCGGAGAAGATCCAAACAGACTTCTCTTTGCCAACTGCATGGCACTATCACCATTCTTCTTGACCAGACCTAAATCAGCACCTGAAATTATTAGCTCAAGGAAACAATCAGCCTGATCAGCTTTAACAGCTAACATCAAAGCAGTGTCACTGGTTTCAGTCCTGGAATCAATTTTGCAACCATGAGAGATCAACTTTTTCAGAATGGAACACATCCTATTCTAGTAGCCAAATGAAGAGGATGAGATTCATGTCCCTTCCTGGTTCTCATGGGAAATTCTAAATTGGCACCAGCATTAAGGAGCACACTCACAGCATCTGGATTTCGGAAGAGAATGGCATGGGAAAGAAGGGTTCTGCCTTCTTGTTCACTCTCAAGAGAGGAGATTTGGTGCTGAAGCAAAAGCTTTAAAATTTTGCCATTTGCTTCATAATATTGAACTGCACACCAGACTTCATTGTATGGCTTGGCCAAGCATGCACCCACTCTCAGTTCCTCACCAGAGAAGATATTCCATAACCAAGCTCCTATCCTCACATGGCAACCAGTTTTTGCACCTGCCTAAACAAATGTGTACAATACCCTTGTTTAAACAACAGTAAATCAAGATCCCAGACAAATACACTATAAGCATTAGTCAGTTGAGAATATATTAAACAAAATCTAGCAAATTATGGATCTAGACTGCAAAATTTGTAACTCAAAAAAATTAGGAGGAAAAGAACAAAAAGGATATTCCTAACAGACAACAACACAGGTATGTTGCAGTGATGTGAGTGTAAGCTATTTAATGACTAAACCATCTACTGGAAGTTCACTGTTTATTCCAAAGCAACCCATAAATGATCAAAACTAAAATTACCTGTAAAAGTGTATTAAGAATGAAATGATAGATTCTTACCTCCAACAAGTACTTAACCATAGAAACTTGTCGGGTCACAATCATAGCAACCAAAGGCGTGCAATCTACATTAGCATGCACTGCTGGCTTGAATGAACACAAGAGGATCGTGTCTAAACAATTTAAATCCACTCCATTCTGTACACATTAAGTATAATTTAAAAACTGATAGCTCACAATTGAAACGGATATGATGGACCAATTGACAGCTTGATTAAAGTTGCAACCACATCAACCAATCCTCTGCAACTTGCAGACACAAGTGCATGTTGGGCCACATCATGTCCCGCCATCTCTGAACAGATCAAGAGTGCTGCAGCCTTAGCCTGAACACAAAAGCAAGCTTCAAGCAAAGCATCTTCACAAGCTGATTTTGATGCACCAGCCTTGAGAAGCATGTCCAGAAGGATAAAGTGACCTTCACAAGCTGCAGCACTAGTTGCAAAAACCCAAAATAACTCCTGGTTAACATCAGCTCCGCTGACTGCATATGAAAATGTTAGCTGAATGAGAAGAGAGTGAGTTTCCCAAAAGATGAACCAGGCATCAAAAAATAAGTTCCTTCACAAGCAATCAACGTGAAGATGGATTGAGCCAATCCATCAATTAAATATAGAAAGACCATTTTGCAACATGATTACATTAGTCCACATACCCCTACAACGGAACTGCAATTTTTTGTTCTTCATGGATATTTAAATGAGTAAACTTTACTCCTGTAGATTTATTATTTCATCTTACACATAAAATCACTCGTAAAACTTCAAGAAATGTATCATTTCTATTGGAAATCCAAATGGCACAGAGGAAAGCACTTTGACACATATCTTACTTTACACTGATATTGCATATTAATAATTTTCTGTATGAGTTGAGCATGCACTCAAGTAGTAAAAAAATTTTCTTAATAACCAGTTGAGATTAAAAAAGGAAAATGATGTGAAAACAAAGCATCCAAATCCTACAGACACTTTGGAATCACAAATGAGAAACAGACACATTGTAGATAGTTAAAATTATGTCGGCTTTTCTTCAATTAAATTACATAAGAGTGATGGCAAATAGCCGTACATTCATTTTATTAACGAAAAATATTTTAAATATTACCCAACAAACAGTTTTCAATTCCCTCGCATTAATTTTGACCTATTATAACAATCAGTTTTCAATTCCCTCACATTAATTCCCTCAAATTACTCGTATTCGAGTACGATGTAATTAACTAGTCAACTCACTTCAACAGTGTTCAGGTACAAACACAATCATATGATACATCTAGAAGTCAAATGAAAAATTACTACAGACGCAAAGACTGAAACTTAAAATGCATTATGTCTATGAAAGGGCAATTTTTATCGCCATATAACTGCCCAAAGGAGTTAAAATTTATAACTTAACAAAGGAACAAAAAACATCGAACAAATAATTAAAAAAAGGGGCACAAGAAGCCAAAAGAGAATCATAGCAATCTCCACATAATAAAAGAGAACTCATACCAAAAGCCTACTGGCAATCTCCAAATGACCCGAATGAACAGCGGCAAAAAGAGGGAATCTCTCAAGTGAATCTCAATCTCGTCGGCTCCTTCCTCTCCGAGTACAGTTTCAATGCATTGCATTCTCAAACTCACTGTCCCAATATAGTTAACATCGACTGTTTTCAACCTCAAACATTCAATAACGAAATCTATGTCTCCGCTCAATGCAGCATCTATCAGCTTTTGCGATGGCACCGCCAGCTCGCCTCTGTGCCTTGCACCGACAACGCTATACTTCCCCATTTTCTTTCACACCTTAATTCATTCACTACTGAAAATAAATATTGAAAAAAAAATACCCATGACTTGTATACCAAAATAAAATGTAAAACTGGATGAAGTTAACCTAGGAAAGTATAATAATATTGATAACAACTTGATAGTCTTTGGATTGTAGTGTACAGTCTATGTAATTTCATAAAATAGTGAGGCTGTTAGTGACAAATAATTGCGGGTTTGGCGTGGCGTTAATGCTTGAAAAATTACAGGCAAGATTTCGAACACGAAACAGTAATATCCAACTATTGACAATATTTATAGTTTAAGCAAGCATGCATAATGCACATTGGGTGTATACGAAGACACGTAATACATCTAATAATTGTCGGAGATATAATCCCCTACAGATATTATTATTATTGTTATTGTTATTATACTGTAGGGAGATTCAAAAAGTAATGCTGTAACCCTGTAATAACCCAACTCATTGATATCGAACTTCTTCTACTCGGGCATGTTGGAGACAGCAGAGCAAAGCCGTGGCTTGGTTAGTGCAGCGAATGTAGAGAGGGTTGAGGTTGACTCCGGAGAAAATGGAGGAGGAGGAGGAGGGGACAACTCTTGTGGTGGTTGCCAACAATCACGGGCCTGTAGGAGACAATGCACCACACTTTTGGGCTTTAATTAATTAATTCGGCTCCGATTGGGCTTGGTTTTGGGAGAGTGATGTGGAGTGGAGCGGCGTAATTTAACAGTGACGTAATAAAAATGGTAGTGGTGGGGACCATCGGGCGGCGGAGTTACCAGATATGAAACCCGTGAGCTGTACTAAAATGACAATGGGATCATAACAACATCTAGGTCCCTTCTTTCAATCTTATTATAAACAAAAGACATAATTCATCAATTTATATCAATCAAGTCCATAACCATTTCAAATGATTGATTTTACTTTTCAGAAATCTTCTTGACGAAGACGACGGTGCTCTGCTGATTTCACCGAGTTTTCTTGTCTTGTATATCGCACGGATGCGCATGTTCCTGACACCCTGTCACCACCAAAAGACTATTTCATCCTCTCTACTGTCAATTTTACCGTCATTCTTTTTTCTTTTTCCGGATTCTGAGAATTTAGTTCAGCTGCCTTGCCTTGCCCTGACCAGCCCATCTGCTTTTTAAATTTTGAATTTTGCTGGCAAGGCTTTCTTACTCCGATATCAAATAGCCACTTTTTCCCGCATGGACCTCTCTCACTATAAGATTATCCTCAATTATTGGTGGATTCGTCTAATGACCATTGCTTCTGGATTATCGTGTGAATATTCCTTTATATATTCAATATTGTATCATGTTTGACCTTCATGCATGCATAGATTAGCCTATACCCATTCAACACAATAAACAAAACCGCAGAGAGCCCCTGAAGTTGAATAAATCATCCAGCTATTTAATGCATCAAGTTAAAAGAATTTAATATAATTTTGTTTTCTTGGCCACATAAGTCATCCAATCAAGGAAAATGCTTCTCGATGTTGCCATTGATATTATTTAGGTTGTTTCACCCTGCAAGGATATACAATACAATAGCTGTTCTCTTGTATGCTCCAGCAGAGTGCGTTGACGCTTTCAAAACGCAATTGAAATGTCGAAAAAGGCAGTACTTCTGTTGTCAATAAATTAAAATTTTGACAGTAATGAAATTGTTGCCAAACGAAATATTTGTTGCAGGAATAGAGTAGCAAGATCAATTCATAAGAAATCATCACCATTTGCTTTTTATAAAACACACTCACCACCTAACAATTTCCGGTGAACTCACAAGTTGATAACACAAGCCAACCCACTGATAAATATCATAAATTATTTTATGATTAATCTTTTATACCTAATTATCCAACCTCAAAAAGTATTTAAACTGTTTCTAATTGCCCCTTTGTTCCAATAAAATTGTATTTAAATGCAAAAAAATAATAATATTTTGTTAAATAAACATATAAATTTTTAAAAAAAAGTTAAAAACAACGGTGTAGCACAATTTTTTTTTAAAGAAAATGAATATAAATAAAAACAGAGGGGCAGATATAGGGGGTATTATTGGAAGTAAATGGTTGCCGCGAGTTTTGCCATTGGCATTATTTTAAGATTTTGTCCTGGGAAAACAATGAAACTAAAAAAGAATCATTATTTATTACAGGGAGGCCCATTTATTCTCCGTCATTTTGATTGGGAAAACATAGCAAAAAAGCAAATCCGTTTCTATCTTCTTCTTGTTAAGACATTTAAATTTTTAGTATGTTTTTGACAAATTTTATTTTTTTTTCATTTACTTGATGTAGTTCTCCATCCTTTCCTTTTCTGTAATGGGGTCGCTAGTTTCCTCTTTGTAGCTCTCAATTTCTAAAGAAAAAGATACGCCAGTCTCCTTAAAGCAAAAGCTTTTACTTCATACATTCATTCAATTCAAATGGGTATGAGCAGACCTCAAAAAGCAGCTAATGGAGTTTCTACCAGATGGGTTTCTGTTTTCTGCATTGCTAGTTTCTTCTTTGGCGTTTTTGTTATCGATAGGTTTAATTTCTTTCTCTCCATCTCTTCTGAATGCTCAAGATCTTCTCTTTAGTTGATAAGCTCTTAGATCAGTTTCTTCTTTTCGTGGGAGTTTAAAACTGTCACTACTGTTATGCTCTTCCTTTTCCGCATGTTACTTTTGCTTTTGGGTTGCTGCGGTATAAAATCATAAGCAAAATGCTAATTTTTATGAATAGATTTGGCGTTTGTTTTTTCTTCTTGATTCAAGGTCCATGTTCAAAATTGATGCCATGTTGTTCTGTGCCTTTTTGAAGTTACTATTGCTGTGTATTGTACTAGATTTGGAGGATTAGTTAATCAGGGTTTTGTTTCCATGGCTTTCTAGTACTACGTGATGTAGATTTGGTGATGTTGAGATATGCATACCATCAGATTCATCTCATTTCGTAAATAATTTTCAATCTTGGAACAGTGTACACTGCACTTAATTTATATGTATTGTATTGGTAGAAAGTTCATCATCCGAGGGGTATTGTTTCTCTGTGCAGAGGAGAATGGCACAAAAGGATTTAAGTTGCCAACTCCGTTATGTTGGATTAAAATGGTGAATAAGCTATGGGAAACTAGCTGAAGATATTTGCTTGCAGATTGCTTGTGAAGCATAGTAGAAAATAGTTGCTGCTGGCAAGTCTCTGGACACAATAAGTCCTGATGTCAAATACAAAGTTGGATTTCTGAGCTCCATCTTGAATGATCTGATGTTTCAAATTGTTTCATGAGCTGTATTTGACTTAGATTCATCTCTATGCACTTGAAATTAACTACTAGTTTTGTTATGTGATCTTGTGGAGGAATCTCTCTGTCACTGGGCTTTCCAAAGCTTATAACTTAGCTGTGAAGATATAATGCAAGATTAGCATACAGTTTGTGGTTATGTTCCCTCATTTTCTTTGCCAAATTCAATATAGTAGAGCGTTGGAAGTTGATCAATCACATCAATTCAAGTTAGTACCACTGTATGATGCCTCCTTGTTCAAGCTGACAGTGAGATGGTTGCTATTCCTCTTGAGATGTGTCCATGGAAAATAATTCTTCTTCTACTCCATGCAGTATGTGTCAGCCACCAAAGAGTTGACGCTATAAAATCAAAACTGCTGCAAAAATATCCGAGTCTACAAAATTGCATACTTAACCAATTGCAATGCAATAGAGATTGTGTCCAATAAGTTCCAGAGCTGAGGAATGTTTACTATTCTTACATCTCTAGTGAAGAACGGCTGTACTGTCCAACCAAAGTATTACTTAATGGAGAAGAGGAGATTTTCTGCAAAGTGGAAAAGTGCATCTCTTCATTTTGGAGACATTTGGTTATTGCTTTTCTTGGGCTGTATGATAGGATTTATGGAGTTTATAGAAAAAGAAGAAATCTGGCAGAAGAATACCTTGGATGATATGACAGCAGTCTTCTTGATTCCTATGAGCAAATGAAAGATAATGCCAACCTTTTTGAACGTGTGACTTGATTGTAGGCAATGAGTTTTTAGACATCATATGTTCCCCAATTCCTAACACACAGTACACACTAGTCTTTGACATCCTATGGTTTCACTCATGGCATTGTATGGTTTATATGCACCTTATGCCTCGTACAATTCCTCGTTATTTTTTCGCCTTTTCTGGTGCTAAAATTGAATCTAGGCCTTATTTTTCCCCAATGTCTCATATACCGAGGAGATAGAGAACACCTTTCAGCTAAATTAAACATAAGAGATTTTGTCATTTCGTGACAATGATGTACAATTTCTGATATACTCTTTCCAATTTACACATTAATTTATTCCTTTTTTTTTATTTGCATGTCCACTGACAAGATTTGTGCCAATTCAATAGGTTTTGGGCTATTCCTGACCCAGTTAAAAGCAATGAGGAGGCTACATCTTTGAAGAAGCATCAATCAGAACAACTGCATCCTACTGTCGATTGTGAGAAAAAGGCAAGTCACAAGTATAAGGCTGTACTAAGCTCCACTGACATTAATAAAACATCTTAACAAATTTGCCTGTGTGATACAGGTGGTTTCTGTCCAGGCAGGGGATATTCTTTCTCAAGTTTCACAAACTCATGATGTAATCATGTAAGTTTCACCACATGCAGATTAGTTTTAAGTGAAGTTTCTGAAACTATTTTCTTCTTATGTCTATAGTTTTCTCTTTCAATTAAGTCCATGTCAAATGAATTCAGGACATTAGATAAAACAATCTCCTCACTGGAGATGCAGCTAGCAGCTGCTAGAGCTGCCAAAGGTGACAGTCAGGAAGGATCTCCAGTGGTTACAAAATCAGGAACCGAAAAGTTGAAGGCACGTCAGAAGGTTTTCTTTGTTATGGGAATCATGACTGCATTCAGCAGCAGAAAGCGAAGAGATTCAATCAGGGAAACTTGGATGCCTAAAGGTTTAATGCAGATCCTTTTCTCTGTTCTCTCATATGTCAGTTGTATTTACACTTGTGGGCTATTGGTTATTCTAGGGGATAGCTTACGGAAATTGGAGAAAGAAAAGGGAATAGTAATGCAGTTTGTTATAGGACACAGGTTGGTTTCCTTGAAATTGAAGTAATTGTCATACTAATTAGCTTATTTCAGACTAATAGTTTTGACAAGATATCTTTAATTAATTTTTGAGGTCATCAGCGCAACCCCCGGTGGTGTTCTGGATCACGCTATTGAGGCAGAAGATAAGCAGCACAAGGACTTCCTGCGACTGGTATGTTTATTGCTTCAATTGTTTGTGATCTATTGAAATCTTGCCTACAATCACAAGACAAGACATAGTTGGCCGGAACACCGAGAGAAAGAACTAATTTGTCAAAATATTTGTGGGTTACAAGACAGAGAAGACTGAGTTATCCATCTCTTGTGAATCTTATTTCGAGTTACTGATATTTTTGTTGCAGAACCATATAGAAGGATATCACGAATTGTCATCAAAAACACAAATATACTTTTCAACCGCCGTTGCTAAGTGGGATGCTGACTTCTATGTTAAGGTTGATGATGATGTGCATGTGAATCTTGGTTAGTGTGTCTTGCTTTTGAAAATATTTTCTCTCTAATTGGAAAGAGCAGAATAGATTTCATTTCAGGAATCTTTGAATTAATTTGAACTATTTGATAGGCATGGTTGGTTCTACTTTGGCCAGACATAGATCGAAAACCCGTGTTTATATTGGTTGTATGAAGTCTGGACCTGTTCTAGCGCAGAAGTAAGAAATCAAATTTTAATTTTTCTTTTTCCTTCAGATTATCAATTATGTGTATCATTTATCTAATAAACCTCTGGGAATAATATGCAGAGGGGTCAAGTACCACGAACCAGAGTATTGGAAATTTGGTGAAGAGGGGAATAAGTATTTCAGGCATGCAACAGGGCAAATATATGCAATCTCTAAAGATTTGGCCACCTATATTTCAGTAAATAAGTTAGTCTCCATATAAAATATAAATCATTATTCTATTCTCACTGTTTAGCCTTAAGGTTTATTACCTATAAACTTCACTTTCCAGGCATATACTCCACAGATATGCAAATGAAGATGTCTCTCTAGGTTCTTGGTTTATTGGTCTAGATGTTGAGCACATTGATGATCGAAGCCTCTGCTGTGGGACTGCACCTGGTATGCGTTCCTGTCAATGCTCTCTGTATTTTTATAGCTCATCAAGTTTACTGATGATGTTAATGTTTTGTTGATAGATTGTGAGTGGAAAGCTCAAGCAGGAAATCCATGTGCTGCATCATTTGACTGGACTTGCAGTGGCATCTGCAAATCTGTGGAGAGAATGGAGGAGGTACACCAGCGGTGTGGGGAGGGTGACGAAGCTATCTGGCACACCAGTTTCTGAAACTGGTCCATTAGTTGGTTGTAATCTATTTGTGTATGTGATGATCAAAGCAGTAATTCAACAGCCAACACCAGCTGCCTGATTTTTGCCTGTTGATGCCTCGGGACAGTTGGCACATGATTAAATTAATTTACTGCACATATGGATTCTAATTTCAGGAAAAAAAAATGAAATGAAAATCTTCTAGTTCCAGAGCTTAGCCCTTTTAAGATCATACAGATTTGCATCTGTTCTAGATTGTAATCGAATCTTAAATAGTCACAACATGTTAGCTGCTAGGAAAGTGGCTTTCCCCGTATAAAGTTGATTTCAATCCCATGTTAGAAATGTGATGTCTGTGCTGCTTCAAATTACGTGGGCAGTTGGTGTTTGGTGACTTCACATGTTTGAATCGGGCGATTTTATTGTGAATCATGCGGCCGATCTTGTGAGCCTTTCGATGTCAAATATGATTAATCAATTCATTTCTGCTTTGCAGTTAATGTTGACAACACTTCTCCACGATTTCATTCTCCAATAATATAAATTAAAAAAGTGCGACGCGTCCATATTTAACAGATTTTAAACGTTTTACACAACCACGAGCTGCGAGAATAGAAAGACAAAAAGGTACTCGTCATGTCGGATCGTTCGTCGGGTCCATTGGCACTGAAACTCAACTAGGCTGAGAAGGGGGGCCCAACCGTTTAAAACATGTTTGACATTTTGATTTTCGTTTACTTGGATGCTGAGAGCGAGAGTTGGGCGGTGGGAAGTAAGTGGCCGGAAATTTGAACAGAATCTGTTTTGGTAGTGACAGCAAAACGAATGATGACCATTTTTCAATTACGAATCATTCGTCAACCAGGTTGAGGAGAAGGACACCCTCCTCTTCACCTTCATCTAGAAAAATACATGAATCATGTTCAGCCCCATTTCCTTCCTCTGGCGGGTCCATTTTGAGTTGATTTGGGGTTTAAATTCCAAAATATTGGCTAAAAAGCCGAAATCTCACAGACCCCGTTTGCAATTTGGGAACAATCGTGTAAAGCCTGAAAGCAAACATGTTAATTGAAGTCAGAGAAAGATGCGAAAAGATACAGTTCATGTTTAAAAAAACAATCTAACTCCTTGTAGTTGTGGTCGGTTCTGTACTGCTCATGCATAATACAATCTTTAACTATTTGTCCATTCAGCTTCATCAATCATCCCCACAAGTGTGTCTTCATTAAATAAATGAGTCTCGCCAATAACTAATGAAATTGTGTTATTACAGTTGATTGAGCCATGGAATGGAACCAGTACTCTTCTGCTCCTCTCTATCCCGTGCGTAGTCTATGGAGTAATTCAAGCAGAATTTATCGATCGAATGAGAACTTGTATGCATATTCAGACGAGCTAGCTTAGCTTCCGAAAGTGTGTGTCGCCAAATTCCGAGACACTCGTCATGTAACAGCTGCCAATAGTGTCATGTGGTTGGGTTGAGAAAAAAAAAGAAATTCTTTATTGGAAATTCAAAGGGGCAGATGGATTCTTTTTGTTTTTTGGTCTGAATCATATTCAATTCCCGCGTAATAATTTGAACATACGAGATTTCAATCGTGCGCTTTTTCCCTTCTTCTTCTTCACGTGCCATGAAACATTATTTATTGATACAGTCATAACTCGAATTTGCTGAAGACCAACCAGCATTCAAACGATTGACCAAACAAATTCTTTTCCTGTGAATGCGCGTCCAATTGGTCAACTCAACCCAATGCCATTCCAAATGAATGATTCACGCACAATTAATATCATGGTTACGGGTTAAATTTAGATTAAAATCACTTCTAATTTTTTAAAAAAATATATTTAATTTAATTAAATATTAATATATTATAAAATATAAAAATAAATTTATAAAAATTTAAATTATTTATTATTAATTTTATTAAAAATTTATAAAAAAAAATTAATACGATAAATTTAAAACGCGTAAGCAACAAATTTATGTCTGTATGAACGTAATTGGGCAAGCTTTTATTCAATTAATTTACTCATCCCAATTAATTAATTGTATAATTCAAAGTTTAGACCAATTCACTAAAGTCAAACACAGTGTAAATTGGAAAGAAGAAAGTAAAATAACAAGGGAGGTCAGAGTTAAAAACAAGTCCGAGAACGCGGCGACCACAGTTGAACACGAATAATTATATAAGTACATGTATAAACAGACAACAGCCAGTCGGGTAATGTAATTGTAAGGATTACAACGACAACAACAGGCGTCGATCTCTAAGCGAAGCTAAAATTAAGCCCATCACCTATTTGATATTTTGTCTCAAACGAATATTTTTATATTACCTCTCTACCATTATAATCCTGAAATAAAAATCTATAAACTGCTGTCTGGGCCTACGGTAGTCCGAAGACGACGATTCTCCACCGCTAATCCTGTCTTCCTTATCCCAAACTTGTGCGTTTCGGAGCTCTGCAATCTCTGCTCCTATTTTCTCTTCTCTGCGCCAGAGCCCGTATCATTTATTTTATTCTCTTATTCTTTCTCGTTTGGGGTTTATCTCTTTCTTCTTTGTTTTTCGGTGTTATCTTTATCTTGTATTCTCTTCCCCTTTCAAACCGTCGAATAATCGCTGCGCTTAACGCCTATTAATTCGATTCAATCGAGGATTTTTCTGGGTTGTGTTTGGATTTTCCCTTTTTACTCTACTTTAGTGGTAACGATAATAACAATATGGGCCTGGCTTCGGTTTTATGGGAGATTTTGAATAAACCTACGATGGGTGATGTGTTAAGCGAATTATTGATGTTTGCAGCGCCTTTGTGGATTGCTGTGTTTGTTGGGGTTCTGGTTGGGTGGGCATGGAAACCCAAATGGGCTAATTTGGGATCTAGAAAGCTGATGGATTCTTTAGTTTCCAAGGAATCAAAAAACACAAATTCGTCGTGTTTTATTTCGATTCCAAGCTTGAATTTTGTCAAGTTTCAGTTGCCCGCTTGCATTTCTGGGGTTTCTGATGATAGGATTGATAGCAAGACTTTTGATATCCCACCTACCACCAATTCTGACTGCAGGTTTGTTCGCTTAGCAAATTTCCTCAACTGTTATTTATTTGACTTAAAATAACGTATGTGTTCCATCAAATTTCAATCTCACGTTTTCACTTGGGAATAAGTTGGAGTTCATTACTTATTTTTAGCTTACTGAAAATTTCCTATTTACTTAGAATAACAATCCTGGCACTGAAAGATGAAGTGAGAATGTAATTTGAATTACATATCGAGACATCTCTAACGGCTTGACTTGATTTGGCAGTTCTTCGCAGCTCCAGAGGGGAAAATCGAGTACGGTAACAGAAGATGATTTAGAGCATTTGTGTAGGCTAGTTGAGGAGAAGGATGGGGGTCCTGCTTGGATTAAGATGATGGATCGTTCTATGCCAACTATGAGCTATCAAGCTTGGCGGAGAGATCCAGAGGTAGGTTTTCTTTTTTATTTTTATGTTCTTTTCTTTTTTTTTGGGCGAATTGAACTTACATGATTGATTGGATTGTCTTTTGATGGATTTTGATAGACTGGCCCTCCCCAGTATCGAAGCAGAACTGTCTTTGAGGATGCAACTCCTGAGATGGTGAGGGATTTCTTTTGGGATGATGAATCTCGGTTAAAGTGGGATGATATGCTTATACATGCTACGACTTTGGAGGAGTGCCCCACCACAGGAACCATGGTGGTTCAGTGGGTGCGGAAGGTGAGCTGATTTTTTTTTGTATATTTTTTGTTGCATGAGATTTGTTGGTTGAACTGGCTAACTTTAAAAAACTTTTGTTGCACAGTTTCCATTCTTCTGCAGTGACCGGGAATACATTATAGGCCGTCGGATTTGGGAGTCTGGACGATTGTACTACTGTGTCACGAAGGTATGAAAAAGAAAAGCCGTCTTTACCATCTTTGGGCTAATTTTTTATTCGGTTGAGGAAGTGAACTAACATTTCAATTTATTTTAATTGTCCAGTAAGGGAGCAGCTCCTAATTCAGCATAGTAAATTTACAACTGTTTTTGTAGATGATACTATTCCTATAAATAACTTGTAGCTGTTATACTTGTTTCAGGGAGTGCCCTACTCTTTGCCAAGGCGCAACAAGCCCAGACGTGTTGATTTGTATTATTCAAGTTGGTGCATTCGTGCAGGTAACTGAGTTTTTATCATGCTATTGAGTTTTTATTTATTTATTAACCTTTTCTACATTAAAAACCTGTGCCACTCACATATCATGAATTTTCTGATATAAGAGAAAAGATGGTTTTGATTTATGATTGTTGCGAAGGAGAGGGAAAATCATTAGAATCTCCTGATTAAAGTTTGAAAACCCTATATAGAGTGTTTTCTGAGACACTGTGTTATGATAAACAATCATCGTCTGAGACTTCTGCATGTTGGATGTTAACCAGTTGAATCAAGGAGAGGGGATGGGCAGCTCACAGCATGTGAGGTGTTACTGTTTCATCACGAAGACATGGGTATACCTTGGGAAATTGCTAAGATTGGAGTCCGGCAGGGCATGTGGGGAGCTGTCAAGAAGTTCGACCCAGCATTACGTGAATTTCAGAAACAGAGAGCATCTGGAGCTTCACTTTCACGATGTGTTTTCATGGCTCAGATCAACACCAAAGTCAGTGCAGACTACCTAAGCTCCTTAGAAAATGGCGCTAGTGATTCGTCTGGGGTTGAAAACACAGATTCATTGGAGAAACCCGAAGGCAGGAACATACCCAAGCTATTAATTGTTGGCGGCGCTGTTGCCCTTGCTTGTAGTATTGACCGGGGGCTTTTGACTAAGGCAGTTATATTTGGAGTAGCCAGAAGCTTTGCTAAAATTGGAAGGAGGTTGTAATTAATATTGCTTTTTTGCTTCGTTTTAGAGATGCAAGGCTGCAGTGAAGTGAGTAATTGACCAATTACGTTCTCCTCACTTGCACACCCTTTAGAAAGGATGAGTTGTATTCTTTCTTTTCATGTTTCCTTTTATGTTTGAGCCGTGAAGTCAAGCAGCTTCAGATTGCCAACAGATCATGTAGTTGTATTCTCTAAAATGGCTACCTTATTACCAAAAGGATCTTATGCTGCAGTAATAACAGGCATATGTTTCTTTTCTTGTTCGATGTTGCCCTTGTTTTATAATTTTCTGCATCATTTCAGAATTCACGGCAACATTCCATAGCCCGTTACCGGTCAGCTTACAGAATTCGTATTAATTGCACGGTTTAATCATTGCGTAGCATGTGCGTGGGTGAGCCCAAGCAGATTCATCAGTTTCTATTTATATCTTCGTGGAAATGATATTAAAACTAGCGGAGGAGAGCACATAATCCATGAACCGTAAAAGAAATAAGGAAAAACGAAGGTTTGGTTACAATTTAAGCTTGTTCATACGAGAACTTATAAACTATGCGGCAGAGCATAGTGCACGTACACCG
Organism: Xylocarpus granatum; assembly: GCA_019650275.1. Lineage (NCBI taxonomy): Eukaryota > Viridiplantae > Streptophyta > Magnoliopsida > Sapindales > Meliaceae > Xylocarpus > Xylocarpus granatum. Next base: position 175,406 of record BNST01000929.1, read on the forward strand.
GGCAAAATCTAGAACACACTGATCAGGAAGCAGAGTGGCTAGACTAGACATGAGCAGTTCCTTCTGTGAATTTGGGATCCTCACATCTGTACCTTCCACCAGGACCAATGCCAAAGCCTTTAGGATCAGCAAAATCATTCTCTAAAAGCTGACTTCTTGGTGGATGTGGGCTTGCCTCTGCAAATTCCACAGCATCTTCAACCACCTCCTCAATTTTCTCCTTATGGCTTTTAACTCAGCTTCACTAGCTAGTTTGTTCTCAATCATATACTCCTTCAAAGCTGTGATAGAATCTCTAGCAGCATAATGAGCTTTCTCGGCTGCAAAAATGTTAGTAAAACAGTTTCAGGGATGGAAAACTGGACACATTTTTAATAGCTTGCAATGTAGGCAATCGTCAATTAAGCAAATAACAGGTAAAGATAACACGTATTTTAACACATTTCAGTCAAGACGAATGAAAAATGATTAATTGAACTGATACTCACAAGGATCACGAAGCTCATCAGGATCAGCCAACCAATGTCCTCTGAAATTGTAAGTCTTACATTCAACCAAAGTTGGTCCGTCTCCTCTCCGAGCTCTCTCAATGGCTTCTTTGGTAATCTCTCTCACCTTCAACACATCCATTCCATCATTATGCAAACCTGGCATTCCAAATGCAGGTCCTTTCTTCCATATTTCAGGATCAGATGTTTCTCTCAAATGCGATATCCCCAGTGCCCACAAAATTTTCTCTTTCAACGCCTCTTGTCTGCGCCGGTAGCAATTGGTATTCCTTCACCAACGAATGCAAATCCACCAATCAAATTATGTGCTTTAGAGAACATATGCATAGACCCACCTTGGCCTCTAACACAGCCAGTAGTCTTGCCAAAGCTCGCTCATTACTACACGAAACAGCACGCCTTTACTTGAAGCATGAACGTGATCTCTATGAGTACTTACAACTCAATATCGTTTCTTCTAAGTCTCGATGAACCCAGTTGAGACAGCTTCTTGGCCATTGTAAAGATGAACGAAGCCAAACATTTTTCCTCTGTAGTACATCTGGGCACACATGTCTTCAAAATGTTCTACCAAAAATCATGTCTTCATGGAGCTCCAAGCCTTCCTCTTTTGTTATCAACTGCAACACAAACACATAAGGAAATTCAATCTTAGATTTCGACGTTTAGTAAGATATTTAGTGAAGTGTTACCAGATTCGAGACAGAGGGAGTGGATTTGAGCTGCTGCTGCTACTCAACATCAGATACAGTAACGATCTTAGCTTGGCAGTGTTTCGTAGGAGACTTGGCAAGAGGATTAAAAGGAAGTCTGTTGGTTGATCCAAGAAAAAGGGGCGTGGGTTTGAAGAAACTGGGTGAAGGGTTACCTGTGGTGAAAGATAGGGAAGTTTGTTTATTGATCATTGCAATGAAATTTGAGAGGAGAAGATCAGAGCATAAAAGCGGGTGAGAACGTAGGGGCAGAGAAAGTAAGAAAAAACAGCTATGAAATGACCGCCTAAAACTGGTTTGGCTTGTTTAACTGCTTGGTTTAGTTGACACGACAGTTCACAAAAAGGTTCTCGTTTTAAATACTGAAATTGTCCTGTCACTTCACAAAAAAAAATTGGCATTTTGATACTGAAATTTATTTTAATTTTTTTAAAAAATTATAAAATAAATGTATTATTTTATAAAAAATCACTTATCACAAAATATTAAAATTGTAAATACTCTTATTAATTAATATTTAAAAAATTAAAATAAATAAAATTTATTTTAATTTTTTAAAACATCCGTCAATTGGGTTGACCCAATCACATCATATAAAATGTCGCTGTAGCTGGAGAATCCCACCTAAAGGCTCTCTCTTCGATACTTGCTGACTTGGACCTGTTTCTTCTTCTTCGTCACCAACTGCTAATTTTCCTCTTGTGGACTGGGCTGAATTCTCTCCTCGAAAGTCGACCCAAGCCCGTTCATAAATAAGCCCAAATTGTATAATTTTGTTATAAATTCTTCATTAAGTTATTTTTAAATCATGCACCAATTAATCAAATCTCTCTAATGAATTTGGCCCTATCAACAGGAAGAAATTTGCCCTACCAACAGGAATTAGCAACAGCATGAGATCAGTTTGTCACCAGGGCAACTCACTTTTTCTATGAATTCATTCTCAAATTTCTTCGGAATTTATATGGAAACCACGAACCATATATATCGAACAACCGAAGAAAGATCAGCTGTGCGAATAATGCAATTTGCTTTAACATCACAACTAAGAAAGAATTACTATTAATCTAATAGACCACGTTTTTACAGAGATCATCAATGAAAGAATGGACGACGACAAGCTTTAAAAGACTTTTAGTATAATTCCTATTAATCAAATAAATTAATTCCCTGACATAACATCTTGACATCAATTGATCTGATCGCAGACAAGGGAAAAAAAAACTGCGGAGATGAAGTTTTTTAACTCTTGGGCAGAGAGCCAGACAGTAGCTTCTTAACGGAATACGAGGGTTTCGAAACAGTTGATTCCATCCAATTCTGGTGCAAATCTGGGCTTCCTACTGTTTTCTGATGGCGACGACGAAGAACCATCTTGCTTCTTTGTCACCGCCTTCCTAGAGCTAGAATCCCGCGACTTGTGCATGTTATTGTCAGCTTTGTTGGCTGTCGAAATTAAAGCAGCCTTCACTTTGTGGCCCAATAATTCAGCGGAGAACACATCAAAGGAGCTGAACATGGAATTCATGGCTGCTCTAGCTAACAAAAGAGAAACTTTTGGTTAATTGATCAGATACAGATTACTAAGAGAACTGAAATACTTGTGCTGTGTTGATTTGTGAAAGACCAAAGCCGATAGAAGGATTTATATAGGGGGGAGAAGGAAGATGAATCCGACCAGGTCAGGTCTTGTATGCCTTGACGACTTGGGGAAAAAGTTGCTTCCAAGTTGTTTCTTTAGCCCGTCTGGTCTGATCCGATCAGGATCGTGTCTTGCGTAAGTTGTGAGAAAGTGATGATTCCAAGCTCAAAACGTGACGTGATGGACCCCGCTTACAGTTTCCTTCAATCACGAATTCTCCTTGTAGACGTGTCAAACTTGGTCCAATCTGGCTACCCAAATATCAACGGTCAGCATTCAGTCCGTCCATCTGGATACTTACATTCGGATCCCTTGTCACAAACGACGAGCACGACTCGGTTTGGATTTGAATTAGATTTTAAATTCAACCAAAACTTATTAATAATGTAAAAGATGAATTGAATTTCGTCTACCACGTGGATGTCACATCTCAAGCACACGTGCACTTCTGGTCTTATAATTTGCTTGCACAAGTTAATAAGAGTTATATGTATATATATAGAGCCAACAGGCAAGTTCATTCCTCAGAAGAAAAGGGTGTTGATGTTTTCTTGGCTCTGTTAGTTACATAGTAATTAGAAAATTAGATGCACTGAGCATGGATTTCAGACCAAGCAGCTTTTAACCTTTCTATCTCCAGCACCGCTCGCATTCTTTCCTCCATGATACTTTGTCGCAGATTCTTTCTTTCTTTTTGACCGCGGCCCCAACCAACTGGAGCTCAATTCCAGTTGTCAATGACGATATATTTAGACCAACTAATGATGTGCATGAATGTATGCTAGATGTTTTCCTACTCGTATAGTCACAGTCAATGCTCTTAAGATTCAAAGCAACACGGAAAACTTCGGGAATCGCAAAATACGACCGACTGACCGAATCAGCACCAATCCCAAGGTTCCGGTGCCTTTCTCTTCGATCAAAGCCTGTCTTCCTTCCAAGGAAAAATTTTAGCCTACCCTTCTACCAGCCTTATGAATAAACCCTCCCGACCTAAACATTCTGTGGGACCACCCACACTTGACATTCAACGGCCCAGAATATAAAAACACTTTCAAAGGAGGAAAACATAAGAATTAAGACTACGACTTGATTAGAGATACACAAGGAACAAAGAATAGATCGAGATCCGGCGAGTTTCGTCGGTTTTCGTCCCTTCTCTTCTCCGAACGACGACGTTTTACCAAAACAAAATGAAATGGTCGGGTCCTCTAGTCGCTTCTGTTATTGCCGCTTCCACCGTTGCTATTACGTCCTCTTCTTCTGCGAGGGGTGACGCCATGAACCAGGTATTTTTATCTCCTGTTCAATGATCTGTAATGCGTTCGTGGTTTTGTTTGAAACAAAATGTTTTGAGTTTTTAATATTTCTTTCCCAACGTTTCGAAATGCTTGCAAGCTATAAACATCAAAACGCGATCTTTGCTTTATGCGTAGTGGAACCTAATTTGTGCTAGAAATCGCTTTAAATTATTAGTAATGTTTGATTAATTTCTGTTTATTTAATTAATCAGGGGTTCTCATCGTCTGGAAAAAAGGGGACCTCCAATAACTGTAAATCGTCAGATAAGGAGAAATTCGCGCCAAGATTTGACGGACTAAGGTTCATAGAAACTTTGGTGACTGCCCACAGATAATTAGGAAACTCACACTCCCATCTAATCTGTCCTTTTCTATTCTTATTAGCTAAGAAAGAAAAGGTATTTGAGGGGTGCTTCCTTAATTCATGGCATTAGTGTTTCAACTCTGAAGCGTGAATGTAACAATTATTTTGTCTATGTACTCTTGTTGTTTTGGAGTTTGTTGGCGTGGAATCTTTACTTAATTTTTCTGCTTGCTTTCACCAATAGATGCTACACTTGGATTTTAGGCATGCATACTCTGAAACATATTAGCTGTTTGATTAAATGCTTAAGATAACCCATGTTCCATTGGTTGTGCAATGAAATACTGGAAGCACCACCCACACCCAGTCGGCAGCCAAACACTTTCCATGCTTATCTGTCGGAAGTGGCATGATCTAATTATTCGTTACGGATATAAACCCTCTTCAAAGCAGAGTATTTGCAGTAAATTAGTTGACTTTGGGAGGGCAAAAACAAATTGCAAGCAAGTAGGTACATGTCCTGGTTGGCTATGAATAGAAAGCATCGCGCGTTCGTCTGATAGGTAAGATATGTTATTCAAATCTTTTGTACGCCGGAAATATTGTCCATACTTATGAATCATATCATGTGATATACATACCGGTTGGTGGGCTAAAGGTTTCACATCTTTTCAACCATTTTTTTTTCATTTACTAGGAGTAGAGCACGACGACAAGAAAATTAAATTGGAATGAGATAAAAGTGGTGTAAAAATTTCCGTGCAAGAACTGGAATCAGTGGACTGTTGGTTCAAGCTTGGTGAATTTTTAGTTTAAGCAAGTGCCAAACTCAAAGTTGTTGCGGGCCTCAGGTTGTGGTGGCAACCGTTGAGCTTTAAAGAAAGAAAGCACACGGTTCTCCGGGCTCGATCGATCTTAATTGTGACTTAAGAAGCATGTGGTCCTGTAATCAGGATGGATGATTTTGACAGCAAAATCTTTGTACCAAAGATGTTCAAATATTTTGATGAATATTTAAAAAAAACTGGTAGTCCAGAGCACACGAGGCCAGGAAATTATATGCATGAGTGATACCATGAAATTCTTGAAGCCATGGCTGATGATTAATTTGTTGTACGAATGTATTCTGATTCAGAACTTTGGTTTAATGATATTGACGTGTCGTAAATTAACGCGTGGCCGAGCAGAAAACACTTAGTGACCCCCTCTCCACTCTTCCACGGCCTCAATTATCAACTATTTCAGCATTAGCAAATTTCTCTTTTCGGAAAAATCTGAAGAGAAAAAATAAAAACGTACGGTTGTCGTGCGCGTGACTGGCTGCCTCGATAGAAATGCACGTGAATCACGGGTCACCACACGTCATTCTATTTTCCCCGATGGGACGCAGCCTCCAGGTTAGTGGCTGTCATTACTCTGACTCAACTGAAACATACATACGAGTCGGGGCATACTCGGAACCAAATAATGTTTAATGCTTTCAATTTATCTTTGATAATTTATTTTAAAATTTAAGTAAAATAATAATAATAATAATTAATACACACTTATCGATTAAATATAAACTCCACTCGTTTGATTAAAATTAAAAATATTAAATGTGATAATTTTATTGCGAATATTAAATATAAAAATTATTTAATTAATAAAATAAAAAATTAATAATAAATAAATTTTTTTATCATTATATCAATTAAATAATAAATTATTTATTATTTATAAATATATTTTTTTATTAATTAAATAATATTATCCTATCATTAATCATAATATAATAAAACTTAAAGATAACAAGTGCATCGCTCGAGAGAGGAAAATGAACGAATCTTTTTGTTGATGGCAGTTGATTCGTCGACATTGATTTGAGTTCACCAACGCGCCCTTTTCGCCGTAAAGATCTCGGCGAAAGCGACTTTGCGTTGTATGGAAAACAAGCGAGTCACGAGGTGTTGCCCATGGGCAGCAAGCGGCTGATTCGTGGACACCGTCTCACTTCGGCGTCGTTTCCGCCACTTGATCAATTTAAGGCTGAAAAATTCTCGGTGCAAGAACCCCATTAGAATATTCTCAGTAAATGCGTGGCCTCATTCTCACGTGATCCAATCCTTCCTGGCAAAATTTGAGGCGCCTAGCAAATCGGAGGGAGCTTAACCATTATTGTTAAACCACGTGGCCTACAACGTTTTCCTACGCAGCGCCTGAGTGATCGATCGGTTTCAGTGTAGAGTGAAAAACTAGAAAAAATACACTCTCTTCCGACTTCCGAGTTTCCTGTTGCAGCGTAGCTGAGTGATCGATCCACTGGTAAGTTACAGTGATGATACTGTTAACTGTAATTGAGAGATTTTCTGAATCCATATCATTATCTGTTACCATGATTTCATTAGACAAACTGTAGAAGATGGTTTTTTTATTTATCATTTAATTTATTCCTACTTTCTGTTAGTGGTGGCAAGTATTATGCACATCGTGCTGTTTGATTTCTACTAGTTCTGGTAAATTTTTACTGGTCTTTCGGCGCTCCGGTCTTCGTTTGATCTTATCATTTTCACTGGTTAGCAGTTTGCTTTAGCTTTCACATCATTTCATGGTGGATTACTTGCATTTTAGATGCTATCTTATTTTCATTCTCAGCTTCATGTTCTCATGTTGAAGCTGCTATTCGGTTTCATCATCGTGGACTACATGCGTTTTTTAATTTGAAATATCTTGCTAGTTAAGTTTAACTATTTTCTGATTTGTGGATTTGTTATTAAGCTGTCTTTAGTTGGTTCTATGGTGCTGTTTTCTGTTCTGTGATCTTTGAAATTTTTAATTAATAACTCAGATTGCTACAGACATGAGTAAAATAATTTCTGTTTGTGCTAAACTTTAGTAGAATTGTTAACACAGTAGATTACAATGTAACAAAACAAATAAATGGTAGAGCATATTATTGATTTGCCGCAGTGTATGTTTCAGATAAAAGATAGCAGAGATGGCACTGATGACTGCCTCACAATTCAGTTTGGGAAGTACCCAAATCAACTGCTATGGAACTTCAGGGCTGGCGACTAAATCCAATTTGGCACAGATGGGCTTAAGGAATAGAACAATCGCTCTCAGTGGATTAAGATCTTTGAATGTGGTGGATGGGCTACAAATGAAAACCGATGCAAAAGTAGGGCCTAGGAAAGCTGCGAAAAAAGGGCAACAGAGTTCGAACAACTTGCACTCGAGAAAAATTATATGCGGACGAGGGTCAAATATCGTCTTTGTGGGAACTGAGGTTGCTCCATGGAGCAAAACCGGTGGACTTGGTGATGTCCTTGGAGGTCTTCCACCTGCACTGGCGGTATGTAGTGATTTCTTGTTTTGCCATTCCTTTCAGTGCAGGTTATCATCCAATCATACTTTTAGCTTTTATTGCATTATTTAGACTTTCTTTGCTGGATGAGGTATGTATTTAACTAATCTTAATGCCCAATTTTTCTTTAGGCTAGAGGGCACCGAGTTATGACCGTGTCTCCCCGATATGACCAGTACAAGGATGCTTGGGATACTAGTGTGTCAGTTGAGGTAAATTCTCAAACGCATATGTTTTTCTTGTTAGTTGATATCCAAGTCAAGTACATAATGCTAAAAATGTTTTAATTGTTGTACCCAGGTAAAAGTTGGGGATAGAATTGAAACTGTTCGATTCTTCCATTGTTACAAGCGTGGAGTTGACCGTGTCTTTATTGATCACCCAATGTTCCTTGAGAAGGTTGAGTATGAAAATGTTGATTTTTTCATGACTGGAGGTTCCAGTAATCCTGAATTTTGTCTTTCTGAATAATCAAGGTGTGGGGAAAAACTGGAGGCAAAATCTATGGCCCAAAGACAGGAATTGATTATGAAGACAACCAACTCCGATACAGCTTACTATGCCAGGCATGTGATTTTGTGTTACCAATCTTGTTCACTTCTTTTCAATGGTCAGACTTTTGATTTAAAAGCAAAGAAATCAACTAAGCTGTCTTCCACATTAAAACTTCTTTATGGCCGTGAACCATTATGATTTATTAGATGTTTAGGAACTAATGAAAACAAGAAAGAAGTTCTTGTCCTGATACTAGGTACCTCATATTCTGCCGGAGATTTGAAGTTCACACATTTGACTGCAACTAGCTGAAATATTTTTCTCAGACTTTCATTTTGAGGTGGCAAAAGAGCTGCTTGGAAGTGTATGCTAATGCAAAAGTCTACCTGATATGTGAATTATTGGATACTTTTAACTGCTGCTTTTCATTTGGCATTCTTAATCTAAATCAATTTGCAGTTCTATGTTAGTTCCCATATCACTACCAGTTCATTGTGTATGTTTGCTGCGACTAACAGTTGATCAACCTCATATTCTTTTCTTCTCATTTGGTGAATATAGAATTCAAATTTAATATTTGTTGCTTTCAGGCTGCTCTGGAGGCACCCAGGGTTCTGAATTTAAACAGAAAATATTTCTCAGGACCATATGGTATTGACCCTCATCTGTAAATCTTGAATTTAAATTTCCTTGACGAAGCACTTCCTTTGAGCATCTCTCTTACTCAGGGGAGGATGTTGTCTTCATTGCCAATGATTGGCATACTGCTCTGCTTCCGTGCTACTTGAAAAGCATGTACCAACCAATGGGAATTTACGAAAATGCTAAGGTAGGTATCCTTGCTTTGCAGTTACATTTAAACTTTTTGGTAGCCATTGCTTGGGGACTCAAAATTGTGCTTGATAATGATACAGGTTATCTTTTGCATCCACAACATAGCCTATCAGGGCAGATTTGCCTTGTTAGACTTCTTCTCATGTCTCAATTTGCCAGTCAAGTTCAAGGGGTCTTTTGACTTTATGGATGGGTGTAAATTCTAGAGCAATTTAATTTAGTTGTTATAATAAAAAAGTGTCTTTAATTGATTGTAGAAGTTACCATCCTTGTTATGTATTAAAGAGGTTTCTTTTGGCAGATATGACAAGCCTGTGAAGGGGAGAAAAATCAATTGGATGAAGGCTGGAATATTGGAATCAGACAGGGTCTTGACTGTGAGCCCTTACTATGCTCAGGAAATTGTTTCTGGGGAAGATAAAGGTGTTGAGTTGGACAATATTGTCCGAAAAACTGGTATTACTGGTATTGTGAATGGTATGGATGTTCAAGAGTGGAACCCGTTAACAGACAAATACATTGATGTCAAATATGACTTCACAACTGTAAGTGCATCTTTCCAGTAATGTACATGTTTAGTAATAGAAAGGTGCTTATCGGTATGGCCACGTTTAGGTTATGGATGCAAAGCCATTACTGAAGGAAGCCCTCCAAGCAGAAGTTGGCTTGCCTGTCGACAGGAATATTCCTCTGATAGGGTTCATTGGTAGACTAGAAGAGCAAAAAGGTTCTGATATTCTGGCGGAAGCTATTCCAAAGTTCATTGGGGAGAATGTCCAGATAGTAGTCCTTGTAAGTGTTAAACAAAATAGATCTCTCTCCCACGTTACTGTTGCAACACATGCGAAGTTGAGTTGGATGGTATCTGTTCATTTTTTCAGGGAACTGGAAAAAAGGCCATGGAGCAACAACTTGAGCAGCTGGAGATATTATATCCCGATAGGGCTAGAGGAGTGGCAAAATTCAATGTCCCCTTGGCCCATATGATCATTGCTGGAGCTGATTTTATTTTGGTTCCAAGCCGATTTGAGCCGTGTGGTCTCATTCAGTTGCAAGCCATGCGATATGGAACTGTAAGACATATTTGAACCTATCTTTGCTTTCAATTTGACATAGCTTTTCATGGCAATAGATCCATTTACGATAACCACTAATTTCTTCAACAGGTGCCTATCGTTGCTTCCACTGGTGGACTTTTTGACACTGTCAAAGAAGGTTTCACAGGATTCCAAATGGGATCCTTCCATGTTGAAGTGAGTGAATGACTTTTCTTGTCACCTTGACTCAGAATTGCCCCATTTGTTCAATTTATTTGGTCTACCATTGCTGGTAGATGATGGGTTTTTACCCGTGGAATAATTTCAGTGTGACAGGGTTGATCCAGCTGATGTTGCAGCAGTTGCAAAGAATGTCAAGAGAGCTCTCGCAACTTATGGTACCTCTGCCTTAAAAGAAATGATCCAGAACTGCATGGCCCAAGATCTTTCATGGAAGGTTAGTACATCACTGTGCAGTAGGAAAGTTCATACTATAAACAACACTTGCTGCAAACAATCGGAGCTAGTTGTGGGCTAGAGAAATGCTTTTTTTTTGGGTATCTCTGGCTGAAACGAAATTTGTGTGGATTTTTGATACAGGAACCGGCCAGACTCTGGGAAAAGATGATTTTGAGTCTGGGAGTTGTTGGCAACGAACCCGGCATTGAAGGAGAGGAGATTGCTCCTCTTGCTAGGGAGAATGTAGCTACTCCCTAAGCACCCAATTCAATATTTTTGGGAGTTTTAAGGCACTGACCATCTGTAAGTATGCTAATGGACGAAAGAGGCTTAAGTAGTTTGTTTGTTGGGCATAGAGGAACCAAGTAGCCAATTAGTTATGTACCAATGGTAGTAACTGTTGTTGGGCTCTTAGCTTTTTGTTCTACTTTCTATTCAAGTAAACAGCATGCCTGACTCAGACCCTGGGGAAACAAAGAGCCAACAGACCTGAGGTCTGCTGGTGCCGGGTTTGTTATGCAGTGCAGCTCTTTGAAAGATAATACACGACTAACGGATGCTATTAATGGAGATGCACCCTCTCAGCAGAACAACTTTAATGCCACTATATATGAATAAATTGTTATAGATCTTCTACTGATGTAAATTCATCATGAGTACTGAAAATCTCCTAATATGCAAATCCTTATTATCGATTGCTAGTTGTTGATGCACTTGAGTACAACGAAAGAGAACAATTAATCACCAGCTGGAATGGAAAGTTGCAGTAGTAATGACAAAAATTCGACAACTCAATTATCAATTGCATTATCTAAAGAAACAAGTAGTTGGATGAATAATTTATATGGAAGCAACGCATTATTGATGCTACGCCCGCCTATGCATTACTGCTGTTGTTATATAATATTGGGCAACAACACATGATGTTATAAATGTATTTTAATACTCTCATGGTTCTGTCCATTCTGATCCTAACTGTGCTTGAATTACGCTGTTAATCAATGATTAATGAGGCAAACTTGTTGAATAATCAATCAAACGGCAGATGCGATGGTGGTCTTAAGTTCTTGTAATCATGATACATAATGGGAATTTGGAGACTGACAAAAACAAGACAGGAATTAACTGTTTAAACAGAGTGCAATCAATCTGTCTAATCTGGTGATCTGATGCAAATCTTGAAAAAAGAAACGGCTGAGATCATTCCATCATAGAGATTAGGTGTCACCAAAAGTCACCCACCTCCTGTTGGGTACTGCTTTGCTTCTCACGAATGCCCGTATGCTGTGCACTCCCTCCCGTCGTTTTTTGTCTGAACGGAAGCAAGTAAATTATTAAATAAATAGAAAGGAAAAAGATAAGAGCAAATACGCTGAATTATTAAACAAAATATCAAACGGAAACCAAGGAAAAAAAACCAAAGGTTTGGTGATCAGGGCTCCAATGGGAAATGGCAACGTAACCATGTGAATCTCGCTGTAGAAGGCGACTCCGGGACACACCAATCAAATCGTCAAGCCTTCTTTGAATACTTACACTTTACGCTATCGTGGGCCTAGGTGCATGCTACGCACTCTATTCTCAGAAATTAAGACCCCCTGCTCTGCTGGTGCTAGCTGCTGCCAGGTCCAAACCCAGACTCAAATCCATCTCTCTCGACTCCAGTAGTTGCTTTCCTTTGCTTGCGTGTCCACTCTTGTCCATTTGTGGGAAGTGAACTCGCATTTATTTTGACACCTTTCACCGTCAGCCAAGCTTTACTTTCGGCATTGTTTCTAACTATTCCCGTCTCTCTCCCTCGCACACTTGTTTGAGAGATTTCTTCCTCTCAGTTTCAGATCATATCCATGGAGTTTGGCAGAATATATAACTTTGCTTCACTTATCCTTTTCATTTCAGGTACACTCTCTACTCTACTTTTCTCCTTGATTTCTTTTGTTTAAGTGGAATTTGCTGACTTATGTTTTGTGTGTAGGATTATTGTTTCAGGTAAAGATAGTAGCTTCAATTGGGATCAACTACGGCCAAATTGCAAACAATCTGCCAACTCCAGAAAATGTAATACCTCTGGTGAAATCAATTGGTGCTAATAAAGTGAAGCTCTACGATGCAGATCCAAAGGTTCTCAAAGCATTTGCAAACACTGGAGTTGAATTCATGGTAGGTCTAGGCAACGAGTATTTAGCTAAAATGATTGATCCAGAAAGTGCTAAAACTTGGGTCAAATCCAACGTACAAGCTTTCCTACCAGCTACCAAGATCACCTGCATCTTTGTAGGCAACGAAGTTCTAACCTTTAATGACACATCTCTTAGCGGCTGTCTTCTTCCTGCAATGCAAAGCGTGCACACAGCATTAGTGAATCTAGGGCTAGACAAGCAAGTTACTGTCACCACAGCGCATTCTTTAGCAGTTCTTGAAACTTCTTACCCGCCTTCCGCTGGAGCATTTCGTAAAGATCTGGTTAATGGCATAAAAGCAATCTTGAACTTTCATGCTAAAACTGGATCTCCATTCTTGATTAATGCTTACCCTTATTTTGCTTACAAGGGAAGTCCCAAGCAAGTGCCTTTAGATTTTGTATTGTTTCAACCAAACCAGGGAATTGTTGATCCGTCATCAAATCTTCATTATGACAACATGTTGTTTGCTCAGATAGATGCAGTTTACGCAGCACTTGCTTCTCTAGGTTACAAGAAACTCATTGTACACATATCGGAAACTGGGTGGCCGTCGAAAGGAGACGCAGATGAAGCTGGGGCTACGCCTGAAAATGCGAAAAAATATAATGGGAATTTGATTAGGCTGATATCATCAAACGAAGGGACACCAATGAGACCCAATTCTGATTTGAACATTTATGTTTTTGCTTTGTTTAATGAAAATATGAAGCCGGGACCCACTTCTGAGAGAAATTACGGGCTGTTTAAGCCCGATGGAACGCCGGCATATTCGCTTGGAATCAGTCCCGTCACCACCACCAACACCAGTATCCCGGCGATCAGTCCAACCGCCGTGCCGGGTTCTCCTTCCGATCGCGGTTCCACGGGCTATTTGTCCATTTCTTCTGCCACTAAGGTGAGTGAGTGATCGTCAAATTAATATCTGAAATTCAGAATTTCTTTTTAGTTTTATTTTTTGTGAGGGGGCTTTTAGATATTGTTGGTTAAACGTTTAAATCTCTTTTTGGGTTTGATTGCAGGGGAGATGCTATCAATGTGTTGGGCCTGTGATTTTATTGATTTTGGTTTGTATGAATCTGCATCTCTAGAGAGAAACAGAGAATTAAGAAATAGGAATTTGCATTGCATATCAACATATAGACATGCATACATAATCAGCCGTTAAAGCAGTGAAGAAAAGAAGAATAAGGTGGCGGACAGCTTAGGCTTGGGAGTCGGGGAAAGGTAAAATTCTGGAAATGCGCCTTAGCTTGCACTGCACGCGGCTTTGCTTTTGATTTTTTAATCACGCTTTAGTGACCTCATGTAAAGTGTGCATCATCACCATCACGGAATAAATTCCTGATGTGGTTGAAGTGGGTCCCTGATTACCAAATATCTTGACGATCCCCTTCCGTTGTGTTTGGTGAACTTCACTTGCTCATTATGATGTTTTATCTGTAATTGTAGTTAGCCCGGCAGGCTGAGCGTTTGATTAGTCTAATTATCATTATTATTAATGTTGCTTTTCGCTATTTGTAGTTGGCACTGGGACTGAATTGCAACCCTTTTGTTCCCACTTCATTTATTTATTTATTTTTTGTGTGTGCAGGGCATGTATTCTTAGATGGAGTAATAAGTTAGGTTTGGTCTGACTGGTACATGGGGGAGATGGACCGCATTTCATTTGGCTCGGAGAAAATTTTAATTATTGTTTTGTTCTACTTTCTTTGTAGTTTTTACTTGTCATTATTGGGGACGGCACTGCACTGCACCTTACGTATTATTATTAGAATTTTACGTTATTATGATTGCGACTCTAAGAACATAAAAATTAACAACTGAATTAATCCGATTGCATTACTTCTGACACAATCTGTAATCTAATAATAATAGTAATAATCAACTGTTTCCTTCTAGAGGAAAATTTATATATAGAATAACATACGTATTGTCCCTTGGGTTTCCAATTGTTGTTATTATAAAATCTTTTTTTCACGTACACAGCACTGCAGAGCAGCACATAATATAATTGGTTAGCGATGATACGTTTTGCAACCCAACTCTTCATCTTGTAGACAACTTAGGTGCAAGACGACAGACAAAGAAGAAAAGGCAACCTACTCCTCAGGCCAAAAATTCCTATTTCAATAAATGATATTAATTAACAAACTAATCTTTCCCCCCACCTGCCATCATTCGCGTCTCCTCATCCATGTTTGTAATTTAGGGGTGGCCAATCTCAGAACTCCCCTCATCTATATAACCTGTAGGTTTATCCGGCTTACTTGGAATCAAGTAAACCTTCAAATACACAGAATAACAACTTGCACCAAATTATTACTTCAACAAGAGTGAGCCTGCAATGTCTCTCCCACTCGGACATTTGTTTCACCTTTAACCCTACGATAAAATAACACATAAGCAGATGATGTCTTGATCTCCCCTTCACCAACAGGAGAAACGTGACTGTCGTCAAAATGGTACCATCTATTCTCATCAATTAACTGCACAAATGGCAAAGCAAATATGCGTCATTTCTCAAACCAAACCAGTGCACAAAACAATGAGCTTGTTTGACAAGTAATAAAACGAGCCATTTTGAAAGATTTATGCACAAAGCTGCAACAATAACTAATTGGAGTACAAAGCATTTTTGCATGTCTAAAATGGCCTAAACACTGATGAGTACCAAAATACGAGAGATGCTACTGGAACAAAGGTAATCTATGCTCAGATGGCCAGAATTTTTTGTACCTTGGCATAGGCAGTATAGTGCCCACCACCCAAACCACCATAATGGTTGCTGATGGCATATAGCTCGTACACATAAGATTTCCCATCTTTGCTTTTCATGTATTTACTCAACTCAAGATTGTGAATAGGAAAATTCACAAAAGTGTCTAGTTTGTTCTTCAGGTATCTGCTGTATGAGAAACGTTTCAAGTGAAAGACGAGAACATCTGGCAGCATCCATAAGTCTAGCTTCTTGGTGGCTTGTCTATGTTCCTTGCATTGGGGGCAATACCTGCATAAAAAAAAATCACAAATTAGATAAATGTATACATTACCCTAAGAACTTGTGAAATGTTTTCCGAAAGCTATTTGAAGGAGTTACAAGTGCTTTACCACATGTCATCAGGCCCAAGAGGTTCTTCTGTCAGAAATGCATCCAGACATGAAAATAAGGAGATAGCTTCTTGACGGGTTTTCTTAACAGTGAACCCCGTCTTGTGAACCACTGGGAGATCCTTCAAGTACCCAGGATCATATAATTCATGTACTTCATCACTCCAATCAAGCAAAACTTTTATGTGTTGCCCTGGTTTTATGACAGAATCCTTCTGAATAGGCTTGCAGCTAGTAATCCTTTCGTCAGTTAATGAAAGCTGGAAGGATAACCCCCCACCTGATGCATCCTCCAGCACTGCACTTTCCATTGACTGATTACAGCTGTTTGATGGTTCATCGTTTGCTTCTGAAAGAAAGCCATTTTCCTTGCCTCTATGTGCTTTAGAAGAAGAATAAGTTCTTCTCAAACGTGACAACAATTTAGGAACAGCTAAACCAATTCCAGCTCCACTTAAATGGTCTTCTTGCAAATAAGTGACCAGAGGTGCTCCAAAAAGCTTCCTTTCACTACTCTTCAGATGATCTGATCCAGACCTGGAAAATCCAAAATACTTTCAGCCCAAAACAAAAGAACGAACACAAAAAGCTTATCAGCAGACTAGGTTACAACTAAATGATTACAAATTGACAGAAAAAGGTTCCCATCCCTCTCACTTTCAACACTTTTCAAGTAGGATAAATTTTTTTTGCAAGACTCGTGCTATACCTTCAGCACACAGAAAGCATGCAACATAAGACAGATAACCGAAAAGGAAAAGATGAAGAGAAGAGTAAGAGAATAAAGGAAGCAAACTTACTTCTCTGGCCACCGGTTAACAATTTCTAGCTTTGTTTTTCCTGCCTCTTTTCTATCAAACCGGTAGGCTACAATATGCTCATCATCTTTTATTGAATTTAATGGTTCTGCAGGGTTCTCAAAAAATTTAAAAATTTGATGATGATAGACCTGGCAGAAAAAATTCAAGAACTCCAGTCACTGAAACTTAAATACAGGTGAAATACTTATGAGAAACAGTGGAAGAAATCATAATAATTACTTCTGCCAGCAGAAGGCCTTCCTCACTATTCAAGCAGCATGCAGTACCCAAAGCCAGGATGAGATCTTTACAACAGCCGTGTTTCATCACTGTCACAGAGAAGGGCATTGGAAGACCATTTCCATTGGCATAAAACACGGTTACTGTCATTGACCGAGTGACAGTTGAAGGCAGTGGCAATGTTAGGTACATGAAAGGATCAAAAGTAATTGAAACCTTGCTACAAATTGGGCAAACTAGTGTTGACTTATATTGACCCTGACCACATAATCCATCAAACATATATCATTAGGGAATTAAGCACCAGATAGAGAGAGGCACAACATTAGTAATTCAAGATAAAAAAAAATTAAAACAAGAAAACATGCAGCTTCTACAATGTAACAATTAACAAAAAAGAATTGTTTCTCAAATTTCATTTGTAAAGGGGCCAGAATATATTCAATAAGGTCTTTCTACCAAACAGTTTTTTGAAAACAATATTCTAGAATATGCTTGGAAGAATCCTCATGCAAAGTTGGATGCAATAGTAACTAAATATAAATACAATGCTTAGCTGCAGCCAATTATCATAGTCAGCACAATAAAAACCTTGTAAATTTACTAGTGTAACTAGTTAATATAATTATTCTGCATGATCTGCATGAATTTATTGCAAACCTATTGCAGCCATGCCACACAGAACTTACTATATACAACATGCAAAAGAGTTATAAAGGAAATGACTCACTTGAAAAACATCCACAATCAATGAATCATTCCTGGCCTTGTGATTTCTCCAACATTCATTTGCAACTTCCTCATCTGGACGACCACCTGAATCCTTCATTTCAATGTAAGGCTTTTGTTTGACACGATTCAAATCTTCATGCAGTCCATCCAGTAAGAAGGCAAGAAGTTCCTATATAGAATAAATTTCATAATCAGATGGCAGAAAAAAAATCAACTAAGCTACTACATAATGAAAGAAGGAAATAATGGTACTTTGAAATGGCTTTTCAACCTTCCGCACAAAAATTAAACTAGTAACCATGTAAGCATTGAGAAAGATTAGTCAAGTTGAGATGCCCATGCTGTCGCATGTAACATAAACTTTAATAATAAAAAAAGAAACAAATTTATGAAGTTATCACTAATCCTTGAGTCATTAACAGGTTTTCCAAACATAAAACAATGCAGAGAAAAGCATGGAAACATTTTCAAGAAGAAACTCTTTAAATTATGCCCTCGAATTAAGAAACATGAGAAGTAATGACAGCATATCAATCATTTCTGATTCTCTTTCTAATCAGCAATTCACACACATATTTATTAGGGTGTAGGAGGTGCATCCAAAGAAAAAGGCAGATGGCATTGGGACAATAGTTAGGCCTTGTTAGTGACACATCATTGAGACTGGATCTGCTGGGACAGTGGAAAAATGGAGAAAACATGGAGCATATTCTCAAGAGAATCACCAAACACACACACACACACACACAGAGTCAAGTAGATGCAACTAAGGAGTCATAAGGTTCAAAGGATTAACAGTAAAGGAAGCCATGGATTGCATACAGTCAACAAATATAAGCTTAAGAATTGTCTTACTAAGTGATCTATCTTTTCAACAAGGTTAAACAACTCTTAATTAAAGTCAAATGCAATACAAAGAGTGAGGTTTGAAGACTCCTTCCAGAAAGTACAAAAGAAAATGAAAATCCAAAAGTATGTGAATTGTCCCTTTTTTACTTTCATAATTTTCAATAAATAGTCCATGCCTTCTTTCCTACTTAACATGGAACCAAAACATAAAAGAAAAATGTGCAATGATAACTATCTCCTGGTAATTTTACATTGATGTATTAAATTAATAGAATCACAAAAAGTAGAATATTGGGATGTTATTAGTTAAGGACCTGAGAATCATGCTGGTTGTAACCGCTAAACTGGGGGGCAAATCTAGCAAGTTTTCCCTTAAATGCACGTGGTGCAATTGAAGTACGCCCAGAGGACCACAGTTTCCTCAACAACTCACCAAAAGCAAGTGCAAGCTCGCCCTGTACAGTTACAACAAATCTTAGAAACCATGTAAACTGTTTGAGAAAGCTAACACGGTGCCCAGAATATTATGTATTCAATTGGAAAAGACAGGAGAATGACATATAAAACAGCCACATACATGCATTCCTAAAGGATTTTCTGCGTTGATCTCGTCACTGTAATCTTGCAAGAAATAATCGACCAGACAAGGGGTGTGGACTAAACATTGAATGGCACTGTTCATAAAACAAGTATTTCCTAGATTCTGCAACCCCACCAAACCTCCTCTCTCTCCTTTTCTAGCAGAGTTATACGCATCATATCCATCATCCATATCCCTGAATGCTGAGCCAAAAGCACTGCCCTGATACTGATTGAATTTATAACCTGTTGAGTGACCATTTGACATGGCAGGACCCCCAGCAATTGTCAGGGATGACCTTGACAGTTCTATGGGTACCAAAGCTAACTCATTACCTGTTGAATCCAAGCCAACACCATCATCAACTTGAACCTCCAGAAGGATCTGCAAAGAAAATGATCCATCAACAATACAGATTAATTAAGACCAATTCATGTGCAATAGAGACCTTCCGCACATGGAAAATGATGTTTGCAGTCGAAAAGAGGTATCGATACATACAATTAACAGGTGAATTTATGAGAATATGTAACAATATTCAGATACGTTTATCAGTAATAGACTAGAGCAACGAGAAGTTGCCACCACAAATAACCAATTTCACATTTCCTGAAATTCCCAAACAAACTACAAAATTTCAAATCAAAAACACTTAGGTTAAGGAAAAAGAACAGATATATATACATACTTGACTGCATAAAGACAACTCTTAGCTTACGAAAGAAATAAATTCTTCATACAAGTTAACCGAACATTAACCAGGTTTTTTTGTTAAACTTAGTATCCATCATACACAAGATATAACATTAAAACCCAAACCAACAAACTTCGCGTTCAATCAAAAAGACAACAAGACAACATTGAAAACAGAGATCAGGAATCACCCCAAATGTAAACAATGAATCAATGCCGATGTATTATTTTCTCATAATAACAATCATAACCAAATATACACAACTGTACATCCGCCAATAACCGCAGATAGGATACTCACATCTTGGTCCATCTGTAACATTGCATCGTCCAGAGTTTGGTCTGACATATCCAAAGGTGATGCTAACCGCCGCTTGTTGAAGTAGTCCCAAATGCGAGCCTACTCAAATACATTAAAACCAAAATGAATGATTGAACTTTATAATGTCTGGAAGAGGGTATAAATGAATTTAAAAGAGAATAGTGTAAAACACACCCTTTTTTGCTCTATTCCTTTTAATGTACAGACTTTTTCATAAAGCTGGCGTGTAGAAGTCTAGACATGAGAAGGAAAAAAAGTCATAAACAGGCTTTCATAACCATAAAATCCCAAAAAGGGCACAGTTCGACAGACAGTAATGCATACAAAGTATGGCCACAAGAATCAATGGAGTTCACTTCACAATTTAAATACCTTATAGTTGTACCAGATTCCAAGTTTTCTCTTGGTCCAAAAACTGCTGCAACTTGGGCTTACAATACGTATGAAGAAAACATATTCAGGTGCCCAATATTCACTCAATGTATCCAAATCTAATCCATTTTCTATTTTCTAAAACAAAGTGATTGAGGAACTTGACTCATGCGAAAAAAAAACTAGTTCTGTTCTAAAATTATACATCCCCACAATTTTGGAAGCAAAAAACCTCATAAGATGCCAACAGCAGAGTTTAATTTAACTTATAAAAACACAGTTTTGTTATCTAAGGTGGGAAAGGCAAAGAAAGACAAGCAAACAATTCTAAGCATGATGCCATTTGTTAACTAAAGAAAACCATAACAAACAAACATGCAAATTACTTTTCAGGTGATTCAGGTCACAAAAACAAGCACGCTCCTATTGTTGGTCAATGTAAGAAGTAGCATGGCATAGGCTACAGAGAGAATCCATTGGTGAAAATTCTGATCAAGTGCCACTAGGTTAACAACAAACTGCTAAATTAGCGATTTGTAAACAGCATTGTACAAAGGAGTTAGGAAAAGTAACAAAACAGTCGTGGAATACCGAAAGGGAAATAAGCAAAAACATAAAAAGAAGTCATTACTTTTTTGCTTAGCCTTATAATTGATTGACTGCTGTCTCTAGAATCAATCAACTTGAGAGAGAGTGGATAAACCTCCACTCTCTTCTCACTGAAAATACCCTCACATATCATCTTTCTTGGCAATGCTGGGCCCCCTTTGTACCTAAAAAATACAGCATCACCAAATGCAAATACATAAGATCTTCACTGCAAAAGGAGGACTCACCCTAAGATCTTCACTGCAAAAAGGAGGATTCGCCCTAGTGCCTATAATGATGCAGCAATTACAAAATTTGGAACATACAACTCCTTTCAGAACAACCTACGAAGCCATTACGTATACCATAATCATAAGATGCAGTAAATAAATGTTCAATAGTTCCAGAGAAAACAAGTCAAATTGAGACATTAAATGTTTATTCTATACGAGCATGAAGGCACACTCCAGAAAGATCCCATCCCCAACATAATCCAAGTGACTTGTTAGCCAAACAAAATGGAAAAGAAAATACCAAAAACAAAGGCATCTACTATAGGTTATAAGTCATCAATGCCCAAATCAGTGGGCACGTTGTGAAGAACAAAAGAAGCAGAACGAAACAATAAAAAATCTTCCTCGTAGGCTATCTATACTGAACTAGCACGATCAAGCACCTTAAATCTTCATTACACCACAAACGTTTCAATCACAAGCCATTACAAGTCTCAACTTCCACGACTCTACCAATAATGAATACCATGGAACTCAGCCCCCATGCAAATAAATTAATCCATCCACCATGATTGCAAACAAAAAGAATTTGAGCCCAACAGCTAGTAATCCAATTGTCAATATACCAATTGAACAATTCTGGTATTTATTTCCCATATTTCTTTTCTCCAAATAAAAGAGCAACATTAGCTAATGGAAAATATATGAAAGAATTTCCTTTTTTGAAAAAAGGGCGTTTCCATTAGAAGAAAAATATAAAAAGAAAAAAAATCAATTACCAATAGAAAAACTTTTCCCAAACTTGCTGAGGAACTAAAACATAGTTCTGCCCTTCTTCCAAATTTCTGCGAATCTCTAGACCATCACCTTGGCTACCATTACCATTGTCAATTATATCGGAATTATCAATAGGTCCAGGCCTCTCCGCCGTCTTTGAAGAAACACCATTCGGACGCTGAGAATCAAACGCTAGGCTATGAATCACAGGCTCATCAATACCAACGTACCTCTGCCAGCTTCTATACCACCTGCACAGCAAGCACAATTATGAAGAATTGACACAAGAAACACTAATTTGATTGAAAAATTGCTAAATTTGCGTAAATATATCAACGCATGATTAGAGAAGCAAGCCAAAAAATTTATATAAGTGCAGGAAAAACAAGAAATACCTAGTAGAAATGATATAGTACACATTGCCTTCTTTTAAATGAAGCTCAGATTGATTCTTGAGGTGCTCGACGATCTGTCTCTCTTCGTCTGGCGTGCATGGTAAGCAACTTACTCCGTTCTCCATCATCAAACCCGAAGAATCTTGAATCGTCATGATCGATTTTTCGCCCTACTCACATACATTCAACCAAATCAACACAATAATTCAAATCTGACAATCAAATAGCATTGAATGAGGATTTGATATAATTTAATCTAAAAAATTAATCCCTAAATTGAAGGGAGGGAGATTTGATCTGAAGAGAAAAGAGGAAAGCCTGTGAGAGTTCAATTACCGTCGTATTTTCAGCGATTTGGTCCTCGTCGTCAAAGAAACTTTGAGTCACGCAACTATTTATATCCTCCAGGCTCCAACCACATCCGAAGGGACAAAAGGCCATGGCAGGACAATAATTTAAATAAATAAATATAATATATCACAATTTTATTAAAATATTATATAAATAATATAATAAATATATTAATTTATTTTTATATAATTTAATAAATAAAAAAATATTTATAAATTATTTATTTAATTAAATATAAAAATATTTTATGTAATAATTATATTTATATAAAATATTATATACTATATTTAAGTTTAAAATTATTTTTTTAATTTTAAATGTTATTATTTTATTAAATATAAAGTAATATTTATCTTATTTTTAAAATTAAACAAATTCTTCAATTTAATTGTAATTTTTTTGATCTTTTGAATTAGAATTTATCCTAAAAATTTAATTCTAATTCAGAATCAATTTTTCTAAAGTCAATTCTTGACAGTTTTGATTCTGCTTGGTACTACTACACATCCCTGTATGCTAGACAACGAGAAAAAGACATGTAATACATATACATACATCATCATATATTCAGTAAAATAAATGGATAAACCGAAACTACTAATTTCTTTTTAGTGGCAACTCAACGGGGATTAAATTGAGGATCTTTATTTAATAAAGATTTGTTCAATCAAGGTTTTTAATTTAATTTCGTTAAATTGAATTTCCAGTTGAATTCTTTTGATATAATCGGCTCGAATTCTAGCATCCCGCTTTTTTTTTATTTGTTTAATTTCTTTCTTTTCGTTTCCCCAAAAACAAGTCGTCTGTCTGATGGATATGATTCACGTCTGCTGTAGGGGAAACTAATGTGTACTGAATTTTCCAAGAAATGTAATTGCACATTCTTACCATCCAAGTTCGTTCCTGCTGCCTTCCTTAAATCTCAGGGATCCTATACTCGTATCCATGAGTCGAATTTGATTCCAAAAGGGCATCTAACATGCGGCAGAAAGAATTACAATTCATATGTACGCTCATTTATACTTCCACATCATACTCGCTATAACCAATTTGCATATTCCTGGAGCTGATTTATGAACTCAAAACCAAAATTTATAGGATGCCCGGAAGGGGAGACCCAACATCAAGCCAAACGATCAAAGGGGGCTCTCAGGCAAACATCATTTGATGTTTCGAGCCACATAAAAGATGCGGGCCACGTGCACTCAACTGTTTTGCAAGAATCATAGGCAGATGAAGCTGGACTCTGCTAGCCCGAAATGGCAATCACACTGAGAGGGCGCTGTCCAACTGCCACTCCCACTCGAACCCGCAAAAGTCATATTGCAAAATAGTCAGTCCTCAGACCGAATCATCCTCGCTAGTCGAATCCTCACTTTCATTGTTCTCATCCTCGCTGAACATGCTCTCGTTTGAGTTGGAAAGCACGTCAAAATCTTCATGGGAGGGCAAATCTACCTTCCGTCTCCTCCGGACATCCTTTATTCCTCTTCCTTGCAGAGCCAGATGCCGTCGTTTCCTTGCCTTCCGCTTGCCCTTGGGAAACTCTTCTCTTTGTGACTCGAGGCTTTTGTTCTCTAACTCCCTTGCGGTCCCCCCATTTCCATATTCATTATCCTCAGATCCATCAGCATCAAGCTTGCGCCTTTTCCTACTTGAATTAGTCTGGTACACAGTCAATTAATTTCAGTTTATTAAAGATTACCAAATAAAGTGTAATGTAAATTCAGGGTTTCATCACTGCTGTCCCAAGCCAGAATTTAGAAGAAACTTCAGGGTTTCATTACTGCTGCCCCAAGGCAGAATCTATAAGAAACTAGGGGAAAAAAGATGAAAAAACGAAAGTAAACAACAAACAGTTCTCCTGTCAAACACAGTTGGCGATATCTGATTTTGTTAAATCACTCAACGTAAAATTCTTTCCTTTCCTTATTGGGTCCCGCAAAATATTCACTTCATGGTCAAGCCACTTAGTTACATTAAAAAATCTAATTAACCTTCAATTGCATTACCAGTCAGACTATTGTTTACCATATATGACTCAATTTCTTTTCACCCCTTTTTGGGCAGGATTTACTTCACTTAAATTTGGTTAATTATGTTTACTTGTTTGTGCCACAGAGCAGTCTTTCCCAATTGAACTATACAGAGGTTTTAACAGTTTCCAGCATCTACATCCCCAAAAGATAAGATCATGAAATAACTGCTAATGACAATTCATCCATACCTTCGGACCCTGATCAACAAACCGAGCCCATTCATGTCGATTCCGCAAGCAATCGAGAACAGCCTGTGAATGACTTGAATATGCATATCTCTCACCATTATGCTTCCTCAGGTGGGGCCAGTACTGCCAAGAGAAGAAAAATCAAAAGAAAGAAGAAAAACGTGGAAGAGAATATGAGGTAATTTTCATTCCAAAGAAGAAATATATATATATATATATATACACAGAAAACAATTACTGCAAACATACTGGCAGGACAGCATTACAGAGTTCCTCATAAGTCATTTGCTGACCTTTGCTCATGATCTCATTGATCAAGCCTATATATGGATCATTACAAGAAAGTGGAGAGAGATAAATGTCATGTCATACCAAGCAACAAGAATTAGTAGTATGACATAGCTTTCTGCTCAAAATTAATCCAGAACCAATTTAAAAATTGTAGTAGATAATCATATACTACCAGGTAAAGTGCGATGAATGAGACCCCCATTTGTGTCTGTATATTCGTAAGAGATATTCCTTGGACAATTACGTACAGACAACACATTATGATCGTTGACCTCAGTGGAAGAAGATGGGCCACTATTTGTAGTCATTGTAGAGGCAGAGGGCATATTCTTCTTCACAGGATTCACTGCTGCTGGAGATCCATTATCCTCCCTCATAGTGTAAGCATCCCCTGCATATCCTACATCTTGTCTCCTCAAATCTGGTGAAGATGACACTCTTTCTGTCTTACTAGGTTCATCAACTACTTCACGAGAAGAACGGAACCCATCTCTGGATGCATCCTTGTTTTTTCTTCTAGGACCCTGTAACATAAATCAATCATGAGGTCAGTTACCAGAGCTGAACCATACTGATACATGAGTTATGGAAGGCTACAAACACTAAGAAATGGGGATGACAAGATTATCATATATCACAGGCAAAAGTGTATACCAAGTGATGATCCTTTCCCCCGGAACTAGGTGCACACTTTATTAGCATGCTTGTTGCAGCTGGAGAGGACAACTGAGGCAAGCTACCCGTGTGGCGCACACGTGGTACACGAGGTACTCTAGGAGAACTATTGAGTTCTTGATGCAAAAGCAAGGCCAGCTGACAAAAATAACAGCCAAAAATATCAAAACTAAGCTTCTTGGGAGGGAAGTAAATGTTGTTAAATTAAACAGCACTTGCACCTTACCTCTTCATCACTTAGAGTTGCAGGAGAATTTGAAACTGCTGGAGAATGCATCAATGGTGCATGATTCACCTTGGGTGGTGGTTGGAAATTTGATTCATTTAACTTTTCACCTTTTCCTAGTAAAGTTGATTCTTATTTTGGGCATGCAAAGCACACTGACTCTGCAATGATCCAGCAGACTCACTGGAGCCTGAAGCAACAGAAACACTCTGCACCAATGATGATTTAGATGATGAGAAAGGCACAGAATCTTTTGCATCAGATATGGTCCGCTTCGAAATTGTAGTATGTGAAATCCTGCTGGACTGTGACACTTTTGATATAGAATTCAAAGACAACTTCGAATGATCTCTCACTGTTTTTCTTGAAACATCATGCTTTTCTTCATCACTTGCATCACTTGCCTCATGATCTTTCTTAATACTAGCATTATTGTCAGATGTTACTCTTTGCTTACTGTTAGGTTTAGAGTTCTGAGCATCTGCAAATTTCAAGTTCTCAGCAGTAGATGATTGGTAGACCACAGTATTAGATGTAGAGGAAGACGACTTTCCCACACATAACAGCATCTTATGCTGGCTGGTTAGTGCTGGAGAGTTTAAGCTAGTTCCTTCTGAATGTTTCAATTCTAAACAACTTTTTTGCACTACCACAGGACCACCTGATTCCTCCAGTTCTAGTTTCTGACAATGAACACCCGTTACTTCATGAAATTTAGCTGTGTGTCAATCACTGACTGCTTCTGAAGTTCTTTTAGCATCCTTTGCCTTATGATCACTTGATTGCAAACTGCTTGCCACCACATCATTCACTTTAGAGATTTTGGCCATGTCATCATAAGGTTTAGTCTGTTTTTTCAGATCACTAGGAGAGGGCTGAACATTCAAGTTATGCTCAGGCTTTTCATAATCCACTTCTGCTTTCACTTCAACATTAGGCAGTACCGAGGTACAAGGCATGTCACCACTTGAATCTTTAAGAATCTGATTGTCCAAAACTTGCATTCTAACACTGGCCACGTCTTCGGCAGGAGGCTTTCTAAAACTTTTAGCAGGGTCTTCCATACCATTACTTAATTTATCAACAGCCATATTCTCCCCCTATCACAAAAGTAAGAAAATCATTCCAATGCACCAGGTGAAGTTCTGAAGCACATATGCAAACTAGAAGATGTAGAAATAACGGCTGAAATAACCATTAAAACGAAGAATACAATCATAACCTAAAAGCATACATAAATTTGCCAAAAAAAGAAGAAGAAGAAGAAGAAGAGGGCACATGTTCATTTATCTTGAGTCCAAACTACAAGCTTAAGTACTAATACCTGCAGGAGATTGTCAAGTCCTTGACTCAAACAAGATTTCAGATAGCAATTAAACATTAAAATATAAGTGTAGTATTAAAGTGTAAAAATTACAGTAAAAAGCTGCAGCACCAAACCAAGAGGAAGCAAACTAGTCACGAAACATATTTTTGTTAGGAATGCCGAGTCAATCAAAGTACTTGCTAGTCATTTTGGATAGGAATTTTTTAAGTTAAGGGATTTTAACCAATTTGATTTTCAGATTATATAATCATCATTTTCTATGATTGGCCACGAGGATCTTACAGTTTCTTCTCTCATCCTCTTGGACTGATTATTTGTCAATTAAGTTTATCTAAGTTCCCAAATCCATGATACACAACCCTCTTGTGCTTGAAAAACTAGACCTTACCTTCTGAAAATAATTTCCCAAAAAGACCTGACATTGCTAGTAACTACTTAACTGTTTTGTTTAATTGTCCAGCTTCTTGCACCCTCTCAAGTTTCCAGTTTTATATCCCAGCCTGAAAAACAACTAGCAAACAACTCAACTTTACACGCCTTCAAACAATTATCATCTAGATTCCTAAATCAAAGTCAGGAGCAAACTACCAGGGAAGGCTGACGAATATGCATCAGAAACAATTAGAGACAACTGCTTTTGACATGACATATTCAACAACAATTACAAACCCTCTTAAAATACGACATATCTATAGTAACTCTATACAGCATACTAATGGTAGGGAAAATCTAACTGCAGGCAGCACCATCAGCAGGTGGGTAGAGATGGTGTAGATGGAAACTACTGTCGTTGCTGGGTTAGTAATAAGGCCACCTCAATGAGCAATGATATGAATTTAGGATGCAGCAAATAAACCTACTTAAGCTGCAAAAAGCAAAATTTTTATCTTCCACAATTGATCAAGATGAAACTTGGAGAAGCAAACCTCTTGTTTTGCAGTAATGCTTCTGGCATCATTGTGTTCTAACATTGACCCAAAAACATCATCAGTTGTCGGTGAACTCTTAATAGCTGCAGGTACTTGATGGCCAGCCATTTCTTGCAGCAGTCCATCCACATTTGAGAAGTTAGGTCTAGAAGCATCAGAAGAAAAGGTATCCCAGGAGCACTCATTAGTGGCTAATTCATTCTTGGGTTTTCCAACACCATTGTCCACTGAAAGATGACCATCTGGTACAGATCCCCGGTGCAGATCCTCATCCTCTTTTAAATTCTTGTTATTCATGTTCTGAATGTCAGGCTTTGAATACTTTAGACCTCTGTCTTCATAAAATTCCAATGGTTTTGCATCACTGGTGGGTCTAAACACTAGTAATATGAATGAAGCAAAAACAAAAACATGGAGTCAACAAGCGCATGTCAGACAACAAGATGTGACTCACCTTTCACATTCTTCCATAACAGTAACAGAACCACTGGAATTAACAACACAATGCAAAATGAAAAGGATATCAGGGGTGTACGCAGTGTGTGCCTGCTAAAGCATTCATATAATTGCAAAGAATATCAAATCACCTGATTTGGAAGCGAGAAAACGTTTTTTCCTTTCATCTGCCTCCTCGGAAGCTCTAGCACTTTTCTTTCCACTCCGATCTCTGGATGTTACCAAGTCTTCTTTCTTTCTCTTCCCTGAATGAAGCACAACAGGCCTAGGCAATGTTCTGTCTCTTGTCAAGCCATTCTGTGAAAGCCTAACATCATCACCCTCACCCTCCCATTTCTTCGTCTCTTTTGAATACACCTTCTCAAACCAACCTTCCTCGTCTCTTCCTCTCATCCCTGCCAAACCTGCCACAGAGGTGGCCAGCACACTCTCCTTCGACAAAGAAAACAACGCGCCTGCCCCTTTATTAACTGGATTCTGACTCTCGATAACATTTTCTTCCTGCATTCTATCACGACCCTCCTTCTCATCCCAGCAAGGAAACTCCTTATATTGAAAATTAAACTTCTTCGGCACATACCCTGAACACTTCCACAACTCTGGAGTGAAGACTGAAGACAAACCATTAAACAATCCAGGCTCCCCACCTGGAATCCCTTGCACAAGTACTCTATTTTTCATTGGTATCTCGGTCCAAAGCCTGACCGGCCTCCTTGCTTGCCCATTATGAGAAGTCTCCAACCTCACAGTTTTGGTCGGCAGCTCAACAAGCAATTGCGCAACCTCGGTCTCTTCACTATCATTATGACAATTATTCCTATTGTTTTTATTCTTGCACTTATCACAGGCAAATAATTCCTCGCCTTTGACATACTTCGAGCAGCGAGTGTGCACCCACACGCCACACTCGTCGCAATTCACC
The DNA here is from genome assembly GCA_019650275.1 of Xylocarpus granatum. Classification (NCBI taxonomy): domain Eukaryota; kingdom Viridiplantae; phylum Streptophyta; class Magnoliopsida; order Sapindales; family Meliaceae; genus Xylocarpus; species Xylocarpus granatum. Next base: position 205,322 of record BNST01000929.1, read on the forward strand.
ATCTCTTCACCGTCATCGAACGAGACTCCACAAACGCAATCCACCGTCCACGAACCATCGAGCCAATCATCGGGTGGGTCTACGCTCTGGAAACGGTGAGACCTGCCTCTCATATCTATCTACTTCACTTTCTCCGCCCAAACTATCAAAGAAAGCGAAAATAATTCCAAAAGATGATCTCTATAATTCAAATACTAAGCCTAATTCACGTTGTGCCGGGCTAATTTTACAGCTATCATCTCTGTTCCTGCCAAAGACAACCGAAGATAAAATTTGAGTTCCGAGAAATAACACCTGGCGACCTTGAAGTTTGCGTTGAATTAGAAAGAAGGAGAAAGATTTGCTTATGTGCGAAGGGATATCTCTCCGCACAGGCGACAACGGTTTCCTACTCGAGAGCGGGCGGAACTGACAAGGTATATGTTAGAGCAAGTTCGGCGTCCGTCTATTACAGACTGTTTCGCGGTTAGACTTCGAAATGTCGGGTGCTATCCCACGACCCGTATAGGCTATTCTGGCCTGATTAAAAAGACCCATGGGCCAGTTTTTAACTACTATGGGCCTTGTTGTAGAGCTTATGAACCGACTGTTATAGCCTTATTTTCGGCTAGAAGTGTACCGTGAATTAGTAATTTTTTATTTATATTTATTAATTAAATATTAATATTTAAATTAAATAATAAAAATTCATGTGCCAATCCGGCACAATCTATTAAAATTTAGACTTAAAGAGTCATGTTAAATTTATTTATTTTTTAATAAATTTTATTTAATTTATAATTTTTTATTTTTTACTTAATTTTAAAATTAATCTTTTAACATCTTTATTATCCATAATAATAATAAGAGTACACCGTATGAACATACATAACACTCTTATATTTTGGCCAATGATGCTCTCTCTTTTGCCGTCAAATGTATGCTTATTAATTACTCAACATGTCAGTGTAGTCTTTGATTAATAATAAACTATGTCATAATTAAGTTTAGTCTAATTTAACAGTAAATTTAAAAAGTTTTTTAACAAAAAAAAACTATTTAATTATTGTTATATTAATTTATGATAAATATGTGCAAAATTCAACAATAATTCATAATTTAACCATGCTAAATAAATAACAAAGAGGGTGACTTTGAATGTGACAATTTATAGTACGCGTAAACAACTTCTGCCGATTTAAAAATTCAACTCTCCGATTTTATTATTTTTGGCATGCATGTTGTGTTGCACACGTTCAAATAGTCACTCATCATGGTTACCCAACAAAATTACCGAACCAGTCCCGGTTCTTTCTGCGATTGTAGCACGGGCAGCCAGGTTTGGATGGTAGGTGAGGTCAATCTAAATCATGCAATGCCACTGTCACCTATCTTCCCAAATTACCCTCGCAGCGACTCCTCGCTTACGTCTACCATGGTGCTAGGTAGCAGCTGCCTGTAAAAAAAAATGACAGGGAAAACTCATACCATGCCACGATTATGTCATGCGCATTCGCATTCGCATCCCCCGTGACAACCCCGCGTGTGCATTAACATACCCATCGGTTATTCGACTTCACTACATCATTATATATGCACCATAGAACAGGTGTAAACATACATGCATTATATCACATCATGTATGCATGCATATATGTTTGTTGATGTGCATGTGGGTTGAACTATGAATGTTGGGTCCATTTGTGGGACGATGTGAAGCAGATCCCAGTCTCCTCCGTCCGAAGGTCGTCTTCGGTTTCTCTTTTGTAAATTAGTAGCAACAGAAAACAAGAAAAACCAAAAAGGAGAACTCACTCCCCGTAAGAAAATAAATTATTATTATTTTTAACTTTTACCGTTCTACACTATTTTTTAGTTTTTATTTATTTATTTCGTTTCGTTTTCTCCGTATTGATTTCTAGCTCCTTTCGCTCCTCTTCATCAATGGAAGCAATTTTAGCTTAGCTTGTTTTCGTTCGTCGATCAATCAGTTACAGAGCGAAGACGAGATCTGAGAGAGTCAACTGAGGAGAAAAATCATGGCTGTTGTTGAATCGGCAAGTCAAGATTCAACTGTATCATCAACATCGATACTGTCATCTAACGGGCAGGATCAGCCTAAGCAAAACGGAGTAACGATGGTGATGACGCACGATCAAGGATTGTACGTCGCAAGTAACAACCAGAACAATCATCGATCTAACGGCGGAGATGATTTCAAGCGTGATATGAGGGAGTTACAGGAGCTGTTCTCGAAGCTGAACCCCATGGCTGAAGAGTTTGTGCCTCCTTCGCTTGCTAAAACTGACAACAATAATCATGGAGTCAATGGATTTAACGGAGGCTTCTTTGCTAACAAGTCGCTAATTTTGCATAACAACGACATTAGAAATGGTAATGTTAACGCCAACGCCGCGGTTCGACGGGTATGATAATGTTTTAAATTTTACGATTTTTTTTCTAAAATTTGAGTTTAATTATCGATGAGAAATTTTAGAAGAGAAAATAATTTTATTTTATTTTTTAAAGAAAATAGATTTACTGTTTTTAGGATTCTGGAGCTTGAAAAAGCTCTCTGAAGCTAACATACAATGAGAGTGCTCTAAGTCAAGGTGAAGACATTAATATCTTGGGTTTCATTGATGATAAATTGAGGTTAAAATGTTTGATGTAATCTTTGTTTGGTTGCTAAGATAATCGGCTGAAGAGGGAAAACACTGAATGTTACGTATACTTGTAAGATTAGAGAGAGAGAGAGAGAGAGAGAGAATGCTATGCAATTGTCTTTCTGTTTTTGGAGCCGAAGTGAGGTCACATGGTTCAAATGATAAATAACTAAACACATTCGAAGACTTAGTTGTTTCAGCGTACATTATCTCAAGAAGCAGTTTCTGTTGCCCATGGTATTATTCATTGACGAGTATGGTTTACTCAGAAGAAAAACTTTGGTCAAGGCAAACGGAAAATGAACAGCAGGACTGGTATGGCTCAGCGGGAAGAGATAATTCGAAGGACTGTGTATGTATCTGACATTGATCAACAGGTATATAGGGGAGCAAGATTTTGGTTATTACTGTTATTTCTTCATTTGACTTCCTTTTGTTGGTTCATGTGCACTCCTTTTGATTGGGGTTAATATTTTGCCTCTTTTTCTGCTTTTTTTGGGACTTAAGGTTACTGAGGAGCAGCTTGCAGCCCTATTTGTCAGTTGTGGGCAGGTAACATTCTTGTTTACTATGTGGACCTATTAATGTTAAATTTTATTTTTGAAGAATTCCTTCCCTCTATGTAGGTTGTTGATTGCCGTATTTGTGGTGATCCCAATTCTGTGCTTCGTTTTGCCTTTATCGAGTTCACTGATGAAGGTGCCATTAACTAGTTTCTATACGGATATTTCTTGAGCTTGTTGTCATGGGTTGTGCCTATCTCATGCTAATATTATTCCTATGGTGGCGCTTTTGATAAGCAGAAGGGGCAAGGGCTGCATTGAATCTGGCAGGAACAATGCTGGGATTCTACCCTGTCAGGGTTTTGCCCTCCAAAACAGCTATTGCTCCAGTTAACCCAACTTTTTTGCCTAGGGTGAGGATCTGCTAAGAGCTCTGCACTATAAACACATTTTGATTGTTTTATTTTTTCATTCATGTGTTCTGTTTATCAATGTTTCTTTTGATTTCAGACTGAAGATGAACGTGAGATGTGTGCAAGAACCATATATTGTACAAATATCGATAAGAAGGTGAACATTTTGGGATTGTTTGTTAACAAATCTGGTGCTGACTGCAGATAGTGATGCCTTTCTTATTTACTACATGATTTCTTCTGTGCAGGTCAATCAAGCAGATGTTAAACTCTTTTTTGAATCAGTCTGTGGAGAGGTTTGTGATTGTACCTTTCGTTAACAAGATGGTTCTTTTTCTTACTACTTGTTGTATCATTACTTGTCCAGGAATGCATTTAATGAGCTCACCTTGTCTGATGCAGGTCTATCGCCTCAGGCTGTTGGGCGACTATCACCATTCCACTCGTATCGCTTTTGTGGAGTTTGTAATGGTAATTACTTCTCCTCCTTTATATTTTCATGCTGAATGCCATATCCTTTATAAAAATTATATTGCTAGGCCCGAGCAGTTTTTGGTGAAATATTTATTGGGGTGATGAAGGCTTTTAGGTGATTGGTAACTAAGGTAATGAATTTAGTGACATAAATTCAAGATCCAAGGATGTTGGTGTGGCCATACTTTTCTGTTATAAGTTGTGTCAACTTTATGGAAGCCAGGATGAAGATACTTTAATAGCTTTCATTTTATGAAAATTGTTTGCGCAGAGGCAAGAGAGTGAAATTCAATCTAAGATCATTGGGTTTGATGCCTATTTCTTGCATATCAGTGCTCAAGGTACAATGTTGCCCTTGCTTCAGAGAATCAATGGTTTGAGTAGGAATCTATACAAATACTTAGCACTTGACCTTATGATGACTTGGGGGACTTAAACATCAACCAGTGATTTCAACACAATGGTTTAACAAAGTTTTTTGCCATTATTGGCATGGTTTCTTCCACATTGCCAACCAACAGATCATGTGATATGTATCTCTCAGATATATCATTTTTTTGGTTTGTTTTATGTCAGTGTGCGATGTGGTGTATTGCTTGATAACATTAATTAGAGCTTGACATCATTAACACATAGATTAGCTAACCCCTCGTTGTATTAGTCAAAATTGTGTTCCAATTTTAGCACAATGGCAGCACAGTGCCATCTTCCAGACGACACTGTATTCTACTCCATCTATCCAGACTCCTCTCTCTCCATGTCCTCTCTTTATCCCTTCTCCTCCAAATTCTTCACCATCTCTCTCCTTTCATTTCCGATTACCTCGTTGTATTGGTCTGAGATCATCTAATTTATCTGTCATTTATAACTAGTTAACCTTTATATATAATCAAATTGTTTGTATAAGTGTCTTTGTAGACAATTTATATAACTGTAACCCCATTGTGTTTTTGATCTAAAGTAACGAGCATGTGTTGATGGCTTTCTTTGTGTGTATAATGTTCATATGCATATCCCTGCTTGTATAGGCAGCACTATCATAGAAACTTGTCATGTCGTTTTTCTTTAGAAATAATTTATTGGTATTACTGAAATTGGGCTCGTAGTTGGTGTTGGTGGGACCAACCTTCAGTAGATCAGGCACGTTGCCTGGATTAAACAGATTGAGGGCCATTTTTGGTTATCCTAAACTAATTCTTTTGTACCTTCTGGAAGGTTGTGCTAACAAATTAATGTGTAGTATGGAGAATCTTGCCATAAAATTGAAAGCTTCATCTAGGCAAATCCTTTAGAGGTGACTGAGTATTATCTTGCATTTGTCTTCTTTCTCTTTCCTCTTTAAGTGAGACTTGCTTTCCATGTTCTGCTGAAACTTTATCCTGCATCTTGGAGTGTGGTTTGAGATCTATGTAGTGTGATTGCGATGCTTTAATCTGTATGGTCTTCTGATTTTAGTTTCTGTTTTTGTACTCTGGTTGGTTGTTGTTTCTTCTCCATGGCCTTCATATTTTCTCAACCTGATTGATATAAAGGTAGTGAAATGTATTGAGATCTCTGTAGTGTGATTGTCTTGCTTTTATTTTTTATTATCTTCCAATTTTTTATTTTTTGGGTTTCCCTGTTAATTAAGCTTTACATTGTGAGCTAAATTTCTTGGAGTTGGAATTAGCTAAGAAATGAGGGTATGAACTGATTATTCTGAGCCTTAGTTTATTTTGGCTTATTTTACAGTGATAAATGGATGCTATCATTTACTTACTATTATTTCTACCACGTGTTACGTACATAGTTAACACGTTTAAGGCATTGATGCTCACAAACTCTGGATTTCTTTTTGTTGGAAAGTGACCTTTCAATTTCATATGATGGATCATAGTTGGAAATGATTTGAGGTCATGTTCTGTCATTTAAGTTTAAAATATGTGTACATGAACTCATTTCTATAACAGCATGCATGTTAAGACATTCTTTTGACTGGTGATTGCTAAGCTTTTGCAAAGTGGCTTGGGTCCCAGGCTATATTGTGAACTTATTTTGTTGTTGGTGGCTTCTCTGAACTGAGTGAACGTACAATTAATTAGTAACCTGTGCTGGGAAAATTGTCCCAACCTGGATTGCTGCATTGTGTATAAATAAATCTTTAACCCTTCTGTTCCTGCAGGCTGAAAGTGCCATTGCTGCTCTCAACTGTAGTGGGGTGGTTCTGGGTTCATTGCCGATTAGGTTAGACTAGATGCTGTTCCACGTTTTCCTTTATTTTCTGGTTTATTAGGAATTTTGATATTTGTTTTTCCTATCAAGAAGTTTAACACTGGGCATTTTGTGTGACCAGGGTAAGTCCATCAAAGACACCCGTTCGGCCACGTGCTCCTCGTCTTCCTATGCACTGAATCATCTTGATTCACCTGACTAGTACCAGATTATATATTTAGATACATACACACACCATTGTAAAGATGTTCCCATTCTCGGGTCTGTCTGTTTTATATAAACCTTTTACATTTACTTTTGCTCAGGACCTTTGTTATCATAGGTTCATGTTTTGTTTGTTGCTGCAATATAGAGTTGGATGAAACTTCGAGGCTTTAGAGAGTTTTATGCATTATGTCTCATTTGTATGTATGGTGCTTGTTGCAGAATTGAACTTTTCTTAGCACAACTGACACTTTAAAGATCCTGCAAGTGGGATTTTAGGCTATAAGTTAGTATTTGAGTTTCACCTAACGAGTTCTTAAGAGATTAATTCTCAGCTAAATGATACGAATTTGCATTTGTGAGCACAGACACTCAACTATACATAGTATTTTGTTACTTCATGTCATAATCGTTTCTGGTGATGGGCATTATTGCTTATGCCTTTTGTTCTGTTTAAAACCAGGAAATAATGTGAAAATTCCTGTGGCTTTTGTTATTTACTGTCTTGAAGTGGTAGATCTGCTTGGTGATTATTTTGTTGAATTTGTGGATTTCAAAATGTTGCCATATTATGGGGCTTGAGTATTTTGACATCTCATTTTACTATTTTATCTACTCCCTTCTTATTGTCTCCCCAATGTGGCCATAGACTCCTTTCAGTAGGTGTAGTTTTCCGAACGGTATTGTGATGGGCTTTTATTGAATTTTGTCCTATCCATGTATATTTCAAAGGTAAGATAAAAATTAGGCTATTGATTTACCTGTAACATGGTATACGAAGTTGTATTTTATTTTTATTTTTTATTGTAAATGACGTGATATTCTTACATAACTATTCTACAGATCCACCCAGAGAAAGGAATAGTCCAGGGAGACTATGGCACCACGTTGTTCAATTTCAATATGCTGGAATTGGCATGGTATGTTATATGCAATGTCACTCTACTCTTAATTAATGGTTGGCAAACTGCAGTTCCTCCTCCAAAGGAGCCCCATTGTTCAAAAACAATTCTGAATGAATTGTTGCCCGGAGTTTCCGTGTTGTCCCACTTCTTTTTGTTCCATTCTATACCAGACGCAGAAGCGGCCTAAATTGTTAACATTACTGGGATTTGGCACACCCTCCAAAACAAAGACGTTTAAGGAAAAACAGAAGGAAGTAATAGTAAACACAGTAAAATCATAGTTGATCATCGCCGATGACCCCATAAATTTATCGAACCTTTCACTTTTGACCCTTTAACAAAAGCAAAGCATGCATATTCCAATGACTTGATCATTTGAAGTTTGAACCAGAAAATAGCCCTAAATTTACTGACCCAATTTTGCGAATTTTATTATGATGAATCCGAGGTTGGAGATGATTATGTAATCTTTCACTTTTTTATCCCTCCAGAACTGTCAAGTCGTAGGCCCAGTCAAGTTTAAGGAACAGAGATAACCTCAAAAATAAAGTCACTAAAGCAAACAAGCAAAAAGTTAAAGCATTAAATTAAGATACTCTCATGATCTCACCCACAGCTGCTACATCAGTGACCATAGGTTTTCTGTAACATTGACTGGTCGGTCTGGTCTGGGCCAACTTTAAATCAAAACCCTTGGATTCTCCGTTTGGGTGGACCCCAAATTCTTCATTAATATTTTCATTCAATTGACACTTTCAAATCATTATGTATAATATAAAGAGTCTGTATTTCTCCATAACTAACTGCAACCTGGTTCGCATGTCCATGTTAACAAGTATAGAAGAGAATATGAACATTTCTTTCCGAGTGTAATAAAATAGTTGGACCACTTCACTTTGACATTATATGCACACTTAGAACTGGCGATGGTGGCAATGGTGGGCACAATTCTTTAATACTTCTTTTCCTCTTTTTTTTTCAAAAAAAAATTAGAGGAAGCCCTAAAGAACAATCCCGCCGATGATACATATTATTTCTTTTCCAACTACATCTTTATTTCCCTCTCTTTTAATACTCTTCAAACGGCAGAGAAACAAAGCAGAGAACGAGAAAGAGCTGCAAATTGCAAGATGGGAAACTGTATTTTCGGAGGCTTGGGAGAAGTTGACGGGGCAATCAAAGTTATAACATCAAACGGTGGAATCATGGAGTTTTACCCGCCAATAACTGCAGCATGTATAACGGATGAATTTCCAGGCCATGCCATATTTCCATGCCACGATCTTTTCTGGAAACCAGTTTCCAATCACGAAGAGCTAGTGGTAGGAAAATCATACTATTTACTTCCACTCCGTGGAAATGTCACAGCAGATTCCGGCGCAGACAGCAGACAAATCGTCCGACAAGGACATATAAGATCAAACAGCATACCAATATCACTTGTTACATCTTATAGGATGTCGTTTGATTATCAGGGAACGCTGAAGAGATCATATACAGAAGTTTTTTCTAGCAGCAGGTACAACAGCAGCAACAAAAACAGCAATAGGTTTTGGAAAGTGAAACTGGTCATAAGTCCAGTACAATTGTTGGAGATATTATCACAAGAAGGTCGTACAGAAGAGTTGATTGAAAGTGTGAGAACAGTGGCAAAATGTGGAAATGGGATTTCCTCTTCGTCGTCTGTCTCTTTTTCAGATCAATGGAGTCTTTCAAGCAGCAGCAGAAATGCTTCTTCTAAGAAAGATTATTTAATAGACATCTAGCGGAATTACAGATCACAGTCATAGTTCTCTCTCTTTTTTTCTCTTAGTTTGTGTGATGATAATTACCAGTTCATGCTCTTACGATTCGAAAGCAAAATCAAAGAGATTAGTACTGTACTGTTATGTCATTTGGTATATACAATATAGCATGGCCTGCATGTTTATATCTGGTTCCATTACGAGTCATATATCCATTCTATACTAATGGTTTTAGTGTTTGGATTTGCGACTGTTAAAATTTATTATGTTCTTCCCATATTAAAGTTAAATGCATAAGTAAACTAATTCTATCTAAGACATTATTATTATTATTATTAAATATTTTCCGCACAGTCACTTTGTTGAACTGATATATCCAGTATACAACAGGGAAAAGTATTAATCTCAGTCAGAGGGAATGGATCGGAAAGGAACAACCAACGAAAGAAAAGTTCTCCAGCTATTTGCAGATCTAATTATTGGTTAGTGTTAAGTAATTAGCAATCAGTTCACAAGCATGCGGGCTTAGCTGAATGGCTTCTTCAGAGGAGGGGCTTGCTTAGCAGGATACTGTCCTGCAAGCCCTTTATTCAAAAAGGCTTTAAGAGGAAAAAGAACAACAGTGAGACCAAAAACTTATGGCCGCAAAGAAGGCAAAGTCATTTAGACTATCAGGAGTTGGGTTGGTTGCAAAAATGGTAAGTAATGGGCCATTTGGTTTTGTTTTTGGGTTTCATCTTTGTTATTTTTGGAGTTTTCATGTGAACTTGTGAGCCTGCTTTACCACCTAAACTCTAAAGAAACCACTCCATCATTGAATTACTAAAGATTTAAAAACATACACACACACACACACAAACAAAAGAAACATCCCATCTAACGGGTCCATTTTGTATGCATGAAACAAAGACAAGCTTTATCTTTCGGGTGGGTTTAGCTACAAATGGTTCGTTCATCTCGACAAATTATAACTGGAAAGCAAATCCCTTGGAAAAAGGAAAAAGAAACGTACAAAACCCGAATATTTTACAGTTGAGTTTGCGATTAATCAGATGCCTCAAACTTTGACATTTGAAGCAAACAATCATCTGACTTTTACTTTTCATGCGCAGATGATTCACGTTTCTCTACTATCTTTAAGTAAACTAAATTATCACCACATTGCAATCTTTCCCGGGTGGAAATACAAACAAACAATCCCGTTTCATTCACATTTCTTTTCAAAACGCAATTGCCGAATTAATAAAAATAATAAAATTATTATTATTATTATTATGTTGCAAATTAATCATTTAATAATAATTGCTTATTAATCATCTGAATGGTTCTGGCGTGTTAAAGCTACTTTAAAAAGATTCCGCTTATTACCGGTCTCAAAGGCACAGAGCTTCAGGAAATTGGGTGTTGGTGGTTGTTAAATCATCTTTAGTCACGCCTTTGTCCTTGCCAACTGGGGCCTTGACCCTTCACCCCGCACCGTTTCACTCGGGCAGATATCCAAGCCCAAGCCCAAGTTGATGATGTGACCGAAGTTCAATAAAATAAAATAGCATATGACATGTCGTCACCATGACTTGAAAAGCCACCATGTTCATAAAGGAGGGCAGGGCAATTCATACATACATAATCATGATCAACAACGAATTAATTAATGTTTTTACATTAATTAATTACCATATCTTGATAATCATGCTTTAATACTTGTAACTAATAATAATTAATTAAAAAAATTGCATCACAACAAAAACCCAAATTTGACAATTACATGGCGTAATAAGTTTGCTTCTCATGCAAATTTCAACATCAACTCCCATAATTTCATTACAAATAAATTTAAGTAATTAACTAGTCTTGTGTTTCACCAATCATCTTTAATTCTCTGTCTCTCTCTATAGTATTACCACAAGTGTGTGCCGTCATTTTAGAACCCTAAAGGATTACAAAATTTGACAAATTAGGGCCTTTGGAGTCAATTAATTGATGGTGTTTTTTCTTTCTTTCCCCAGTAATGTTGCTCTTTTTCTTAATAATAAAAATAAATAAATAAATTTAGTAAGTCGTGTAAGTTATTTAAGTAGGCTCTGAGAGAGGAGTAAGTTCGTAATTTCGCGTGGTAGAAAAGCCTTAGTTGAATGAAATTTCAATGAAGATTGGTAATTCGGCATAATTGTGTAGAAATGAAGTTTGGGATTGCAACTACAACCAACAACAGCAACAACAACACGAAGAGGAAGAAGGTGATAAGAAAGGAGAAGTTTAGTGCAGGTGAGTAAAGGAGGTGGTTGGTCCGTCAATTGTAGTCCAAAATCATGATTAGGTATAGAATTTAGATGAATAACGATCATGATTATAGTTAAGACACAACAAACCTACCCAATAACATAACACAACACATGTACTCTTTAGTGCTACCGTTATTTCAATAATGAATATATATATATCTTTATTATCACTTGAACTAATCTTTTGTCAAAAGTGTATGTCGGTAAATATAATTACACTACGTACAAGAGTCTCTTTTCTCAACATTAATCATCATCTTCATCAACTTACGTAAATTATATTTCTGGGTTTGGCCACATGGGCTTGACGATTCCTAGATTAGTGCCTTAGGTTGTTAATAATGCAGATTAATGACGTCGTTTAATTATGAATTATCTTCATATGCCGACCATAGATATGATGAAGAGTGCTGGATTGGGGGGTCTTTCCAATTTGTCTTCTTTGTAATAGAAAATGTGAATGCTTACAAAATACTTGTGACTATGGACTCCTAACACTTGCGTGCGTACATGTTTCCATATATCACTCTGTTAATAAGATTGAAGATTTAGCTGCCATCCGGAGAAACAAAAGGGCCACCAGACTGTATATATGCACTGTGTTGGAAAGAAAACATAGCGTGATTTTTTATGTGTTTATGAGTGAAATATGATCGGTTGTCAAAGCTTACAATATAATTTTGACTCTGATGAATAATGAATGGTGTATGCAAATAAAGTTAGCATTCGTTACCTTCCCTTATTCATTCATTAGATAGGGAGGTAATTATGAAACAATGAAGTGGCTTTAGCTAGGAAGCTTCGTTTACCAAAGTTTTTGAAATCTCAATCTTGTTTTTCCCGCACCGGCATTGAGAAAACTGAAAGGCACTTTACGTCCACATACGGGCAGCATCCATGGAATGGTCAGCGTGAGACAGGTGTTCAAGTTTTCCTCTCCAAGAATATCAAAAGAGAGATTCATTAGTTGTCATGTAAAATCATGGAAAGGAAAATAAAGTAAAAAACAAAAAGGAGGAGGAGGAGAGGAAAATGCATGCATGTATGGTTGATCATGATCATGGATTGATGATGAATATATATATATATATATATTTTACAGTGCCACATCATTATTTACAGTTATACAAGTTTACAATGTTGTTCAACGTCAATTCAAGCCTGTATATGCATATTGACTTGTGTTTGATCATAGAAATTCAAGTGTAAAAAGGTTGAGTGAAAGTAGAGAATATAATTAAATTCACAAGACTAAGATAATAGTTATAAGAGAAAACAAAGGCTTTGACAATCTCTGTCTTTATTAGTCCTGCTAGAAGAGAGGCCATACACCGAAAGCTCAGTGGCTCCGACTCTTTCTATTTCTTGGGATCTTGTCGTTTAAGGCAGTTGCACAAGTAAAACGAGAGTGATATAGTTTTCTAATTTAATTTCCCACGAAATTATTAAAAAAAATTATTTAATTAAAAGGAAAAGAGTGTGTGTATATATATATTCTTTGAGGATAGTGCTGGTTTTCAAGTAGATATTAAGGTCGAAGGTCATAGTTGAGATGTTGGCGTGCCTCCCTCCGTCGCTCACTCTTTGTGATATTTTATTTTATTTATTTTCGTTGGCCCCACAGTTAGTACCTACACTGTGGGTCCCCTTTGGAACCCTACCTTCTTTTCCCTCTTTAGTCTTCAGTTTAGGTGGTTGGCGCTTCTCGAAAGTAAAGGCCCCAGCCCCGGCCTTAGCCTTAACCCTAGCTAGCTAAGTACCCTGGTGTCCATGATGCCATAGCCTTTTCATTTCGTGCATATATATTTTTGGACCATTCTCCCTCCCCCATTATAAATTATCATTCACTTCTGCATTTACGCACACCATCCCCACTCTCCCTACCACACTTTGTTTACTTTCCTTCTATTCTCTCTCTCTCTCTCTCTCTCTCTTTCTGTAGTTTTCTTTACTATTTGGAAAGTACTACTGCCGCTCACTTAATGCAAGAAGATATGAATCTATCCATAAATGGTCAGTCTCAGGTTCCTCCTGGTTTTAGATTTCATCCAACGGAAGAGGAACTTCTCCACTACTATCTCAGGAAGAAGGTGGGGTATGAGAAGATTGACCTCGATGTTATTCGCGAGGTTGATCTTAACAAGCTTGAGCCTTGGGACATACAGGGTTAGTACTAACTCTTTACTAATTTTTGGTTTATTTATGCCATTTCTGTTTGATCACGGGGTTTGGCTAATTGATTGTTTGATGTTGCATTTTGGTTTTCTAGACAAATGCAAAATAGGATCAACGCCACAGAATGATTGGTACTTTTTCAGTCACAAGGACAAGAAATATCCGACTGGGACCAGAACAAACCGTGCGACGGCGGCTGGATTCTGGAAGGCCACCGGCCGTGACAAGATCATTTACAGTGGCTTTAGAAGAATTGGGTTGAGGAAGACGCTTGTATTTTACAAGGGACGAGCTCCGCACGGACAGAAATCTGACTGGATCATGCATGAATACAGACTTGATGAAAGCAGCAATGATATAAATGTAAGAGGCTGATTCTTTTCTATACTTCTTTACATAATATTCTGTAGTATATCAGAATATTACATAATCATAATTCTTGATTCTTTAATGAAAACAGCCTTCCAATCCCATGGGAGCTGAGTCCATGACTGAAGATGGTTGGGTGGTTTGCCGCGTATTTAGAAAGAAGAATTATCAGAAAACCCTAGAGAGCCCTAAAAGCTCGTCAACTTCCATGGATTCAAAATCGCAGACGCTTAGTTCCAGCAACGATGCGATTCTCAATCAAATACTTTTTTACATGGGAGGAGGAAGTTGCAAAATGGAGAACGAATCATCCAATAACGGGAACACCTCCAACAACAACAACATGAGATTTCTGACTGCAAATGACAACAGCATCTGTGAATTACTGCAAGAAAGATTTCTGAATCTCCCAAGGCTGGACAGTCCGACGCTACCATCAATTCCAATCAATAGTTCTCCGTTTGATCAAGATCGAATGTTCAAGTCATGTTATCAGTCGGTTGATGATATACTGAATGAAACAGAGCCTTCTTCCGTTAACCAAACCGACACAACAAAAACTGGGCCAAATGACTGGGTTACTCTTGACAGGCTTGTGGCATCGCAGCTCAATGGCCAAGTAGAAACGTCAAAACAATTATCATGCTTTAGTGACGCAAACGCGGTTTTCAATAGTCTTTGTCCCCGTGATGACATTCAAATATCGCATCTACATTCTTCGGTACAGAGATCCAATCAAGCTTCATCGCAAGTAGTCTATAGCAACGAGAATGATCTATGGAGCTTCAGCAAGTCATCGTCATCTCCGTCATCATCAGATCCATTATGCCACCTTTCGGTTTAACAGCAGCAGCACTAACGACAAATCATATCAGATACTATGATAGAGAAGAAATCCTTAAGTCTAGGTACATATGTCGTAGATATAATATAATATACGTACGTGTATCCGCTTAAATAAATCTGGAGTCCAAGGGTTGGCATATAATTGTCAAGCATCGTCCATTTCTCGATTGTTGTTGAAGATTATCATAGATAGTTTTGGCCTTAGGTGCCGTGACATTATCTTTCTATCTGTAATCATAACCAAATGCTTAAGGTCTTTCCCGATTTCGTTAACCATATTGAAAAAGCTTGACAAGTTAATCATGGCACATTTCTGACTTTAAAGTAAGATTCTGGGGTCTCACTACACATGCATATAATGATATATATACCCACTTGGCTGGGTCACACCGGTGAGAGGTCCTTCATTCCATTTAATCAATTTGTTATTGTGTTGTCGAAGAAGAGTGAGATCTTGGTGTCTCACCTAACGTGACTTAGGTATCTTATTTATTTTTTATATATAAGGAGATAGACAGGAGCGATAAAGCTGACTAACTTTTTTCCCGGGGACAAGATTTGCTACACGACAATAATAGTTGATTATCATTAGGACTATCACTATTCTATCACTCTACCACTACTGTACTATGATTAGTTGTCTGATTGTACATCATGACTCGACTAAAATATTTAACAATACGTATATATTGATTGATATAGCACGAAAGTTTATATGGGTTGCTGTATGGACAATTCTAGGCTATCTAGATGTCATATTTTACGAACAACTATCGGCATCACGTGCAGTTTGTCTCCTTACGCCTAAACCAGGTCAACCGTAATTAATTAAGTCTGCAGTATGGTTTGTTTAGAAAAGCATGCAGAATACGGTTTATATATATGTTTGCACACAAGCAAATTATACGTATGTGCATAATAGCATCTAGGACTATATTGCAAGAAATGGAAGTAGAGAATGAAAAGGGAAACTAGCTATAAAGCTTCTTTTCAGCAACCCAACGCAGGGAGATTTAGGGCTTGTCTAGATGATGTCGCAGTAGATATATGCATCACAATTTGAAAACTATATGAAATGATTTCCCAAATTCGGAAAGGTCTTTTAGCGAAGAATAAATGCTTGCAATTTGGCGAAATAAGGTAAGCTAGAGTTAGTTACATCTAAGCTGACAAAAAGCTGCCTGGGGACGTTAGTAAGCAAATGTGATCAATCATCGCTTTCAGAATTAAATTTGATTGGGGCTCATTAATTAATTTGCAAAGAAACTCATTAAACAAGATGCTCAGAGATAACTGTTTTTAACATATAACATATGAATTCGTAAATTGTTGTCTGCTTTGTTTATTTCCTGTGCCATAATATTCTGTGGTTTCAACACGTTCTCACTAGGTAAATCATTCTTGTTCACTTGCACTTGTTTAGTGTGATCAAGAAGCATGATTTTCGATCGCATAGTCTAAAGCAATAGCATTGATTTTTAATGACTCTGTGTTGTCAATTTGGTCCATATTCCAAAAGCTCATACTTCATATTCATACACGTAAATTGTTGAAACAGCTAGAATAATCAAAGAATTAGTCATAGAAACTAAGAAATGATGGGTAATGCCCGATGATTTGCTCTAGAAAGGAATTTATTATATCTAGCTGATCAGGAAAACAAGTCAAACATAGTTATATAGTGAGGGGATTAACTAATAACATCATTACTTGTACATAAATGAAATTATAGATCAGACGACAGCCAAATTGCAGCAGGGCCAGAGCAGATTACATGACATCAAACCAACCAGGCCAAAGACATTGCCAACTTGATATAAACTCCATTTACTTTTCAGGATTATCAGCAAATTTAACAAGTCCTAAAAGCTGGCTTTACAGTTAGGTATTTTGAAAATCATGATAGTTACAATCCCAGTTTCGGGATTTTGAGTCGTCTCTGAGATTGAAAACACCAGTGGATCCCTTTAATGTTCAGCTCAAGATATGTTACCTAAATAGCCAACTGCATGCCCTTTATAGGAATGAAGAGCTGGATAAATGTGAGGCTCTGGATTGCGACTGTTAAATATATAACTAACTAGCTAGACATAATCAAATTGACAGTAATTAGTATGATCATTTAACTCATGCAGACTTTACCTCCATCGCACGAGAACATTGTGCATGTTGTAATTCTATTTGTATCAAACATATCACTTGGTTTTTACTCATCAAACAGCAAAATTTTTATTGATTCTATTACTAAAGAAAGAAACAAGTTCTCCATGATATGGTTTCACAGTGAGCTGAGAGAGACTCGGGATCGTATAAGTAGCAAATTGGATTGAAAAATCAAGGATGCGTCAATGAATAAACTTGGAGTATTTGGAAAAAGAACAAATTTGCCCATTAGGATAGACAACTGTCAACTATATGTATTAATTAGGCAGCATATTCATATATGGACAGCATGCACATGTGACGTTAGGCGCCAAGTATTGTAGATTTCTTGTCCCCTAATTCAGATTGACGAAGGAAAAATGATCACTGCAGAACAAAATATTCGGGGCTATACATTAACATTGCACTATGTTTGGTATGCAGAAGTACATGTTCAATATGTAATTTTTTCAAACCAAGAGAGCACACGGTTTATTACTGAAATCCTATACGGCATGTCTTGACGGTATGTCAACATACAAGTCATAACAATCAACAATACAAGACCTAACAAGTTCAATTACATGCATCAAGTTCGCGTTTGTAAGAAACATACAACTGGATTATTTCATTTGGTGTTTCAAGTCCTTAAGGCAAATGAATATCGCATGGAAGTTGCGAAAGATAAAGGAAGGACCACAGGAATAATGATATGATGGCTCTATTAGAAGAAAGTGATTAAAATTTTCAATGGCGAAAAAGGAATGTCACCAAATTCCCCATCTGCCTATGGCTACCTAGCTTTAGGGTGGAGTACCCACAAGTTGCAATTCAAACTAAGATAAGATTACTGTAACTTTCATTATCAATTAAACAAAGACATTTGGGGAATCAATAAAAAAAAAGGGTGGCCTCTAATTATTTTCTTCACATATATTTCCATATCTTATGTTAGTTGGTAATGGGTTTCTATCGACCATCGCCAACTGCATTTGAAATTGAAAGCTTGTTATTCTTAAATTAAATAAAAAAAATTAAAGGACAATTTGCGTTTTAAATTAAGGTAAAAAAAACACAATGCATAATCACTCACGAATAGTGCAACACATGATGCTGTGTGACCCAGACAAATTTCGTTTTTGTTACATAAAGCTTTCAGAAAGAAGTAAAGTGAGCAAATGTGAAAGCAATATCATTGTCGTCCGAGAACATCTTATGTCCCAATTTGGTACAAAGATTCGGTCATCCCACTGAATTCACGAGAGCAATTTGTTCAAAATTCACAAATTTTGTCGTTGAAAGCTTCGAAATATTATTGTTGAAGCACATCCATCAGACATGTCTCCAACCAATTAAATTCTCAAACCTTCAAAGTTATATAAAAGCAGTTTAACACTTTCTTGAATCAGTAGGTACAACAAGCTTAAAAAATTCTATCATTTTATATTTAAAATTAAAAAAAATTTTGGTTTTGTTGTGTGTATTCATAAGAGAATTTCATTTTGTTCTCTAATCTCGTATAAAATTTTACTTCTTTCATTTAATTCGACGTTGAGTGACAAACATTTTCAACTTTTTATTTTAATATTTTTTTCAAAGAAGAGTATCCAAATTTTGATAATTATTAGAAACTGAAATATAATCCTGAGATATTCATATTCATACTCAGATGCCATAGCAAAAAAAAACCAGGGCAAGCAGTCGAAATAAAAATGGCGGGTCTAACCAAGAAATGCTGGGGTTTACCGACAACCCCACAAAAGGTCAGAGAGAAATTATTAACCCTAATCTATGTTAATTAATATTATAGGTTCAGTAAATCAAGTTATGATTATTGCGTATCCGTTACGATCCTAATTTATCTGTAAATTATGACTAAATCACCCATCTTAATCTTCGTATTTAGATAATCATACAGACTTGTCGTATTAATTAAATTACACTATGCGGTGTTACTGTGTTATTTATCGATGGAAATAAGAAAACCCACGTTTTAGTTTATTTGTTTATTTTATAGAGAGACTGAGAAAGTGGTGTGGGATTCCTGTTAGGTAAGGGGGACCAAAATAACAGGCGAGGAGTAACATCCAGCAATATAAATGTTACTATAATTATGAAAGTTTGTGTGTAAGTCGACAGAGTTTTGAGTTGGGAAGTTAATCACAGCTGTTGGAAAGCGAGGCAATGAAAATTGTCTTTTAACCAGACGTTCAAAAGTCAAAAAGATACCTTAATCTTTTTTCAGCTTGAAGTGAAACTTAACTAACTGTGATAGGACATCAAGTAATCACTACAGATACAAGATTTGGGCTACAACATCAAGAGCATAAAGCTTAAATCCATGGGCCTTGTCTTGGGGCTGATGTGTCTTCAGGAAAACACAACGAAGCTCAGGCCTAACTCTTCAGGACCCCTTACGCGTTAACCTGGACAGCAGGATGTGGGTGACGACAATGTCATCAGAGTTTCCTTGGTGCATGACAATCCAGTTAAATGCCATCACCAAATATGTTCTTGTGCCAGCCCTTGCCTCAAATCTGGCACCCTTTGAGGAGAAATCTCCTAATAGATACTTCTCAAGCTGATAATTGGTTTCTGGATGGACTTTCAGAAAAAGCACTTGGAGACTTAAAACCAACACAACTGAAGGCAGCTAGAAAAGAATGTGGATGCAATTCTTCTGCTTTTGTACATCGACTGCATTCATACACAAGTTGTCTCAACATTCTTCTCTACATAAGATCAGTCCTTCATTTGATTCGGATTTCAGAGCAACTACCGGCTTAGTAAAGATTATTTGCAAGCTAGAAAGCAACAGCCCTCATTGAAATTTGGAACTAAAGATCACAAGTAAAATTTCTCAAAACCAATTTCTCATCACCTCATCTACGAAACTAAAACTCTCAGCATTTAAGGGGATACCAATTTCTCTCATAAATTGAAATAGAGGGAAACTCATGGAGTTAATTGACTCCGCTTGAAGAACTTTTCTCCACGCCTTTTAACCCCAATAAAATCCATGCGGTAATCTGAGGAAAAAATATGAAAACTGTCCTAACTTTCACAAAATCTGGACGCATCTATTAGCTGCAAATCTGAACCAGTAAATTTATGGTTGAGTCATCCTAGTTTACACAATCCTAGAGTTCAAAACCGACACATTATCTGGCTGTTTCAAAGATTTCCTCTTATGTTCAGCAATCAACACAAGCTTCTCCCTCTTTAGCCTGAGCCTCTTGATAAATCGCTCACAGACATTAGCTGGGCAATTGCGACAGACTGCGCTCTTGTACAAGTTCCACAAGCTTCTCTACTCAGTTATCCCACGCACAAAAATAGCTTTTCTAGCACTATGGCATGCTATTCTTAGAACACAAACATTATTCTCTACAGGTTCTCATGGCTAATCAGCAGTCATCAATGTAACTCCAAAGTTTTTTAAGCTCATGCGTGTACCAAGGGCATTGTTATGCTTCAAATGAATATTTGATCAAAGCATGCCAACAGGATGCCTTACAAACAATTAAATTACATGTAAATAATGTAGATACCCAAAGCTGATAATCCTAAATTATGAAAGCAAACATAAAAACATATTGCACAAAAGCAGATAACTGAAGAGATAAATATAAAAGGTTTTATCAATTTCAGTGCAAATTCGAAGGGATGAACTAAGATTTCTTTCCATGATGATATATAATTAAAACATCCATTAACCGATAACAAGGTGCATGAACATACGAACTGAAAAATTCAGCTACAAATAGGGCAAAGAACTAAGCCATTTTCATTACATTCAGGACATCTCACCACAACAGTTTTCCCTTGCTTCTGCTCCATATCTTCCTTCACATTCATCACCATTTTACAGCTTCCACTGCACTGAAAACAAGGCAAAAACCTCACATCTCCACACCCTTCACACATCCCCTTAACTTTTCTCTTAGGAATTCCTTCAATCAATTCATTAAACCATCCTTCTTCAACTGTTCTCAAAATCTCTTCAGCCCCACCTACGTATCTGCCTTTCACAAACACTCTTGGCGGCACAATTTCTTCTCTTTCTTTATTATTCATCAATTCCCTCAACTCTTCTTTGAATCCGCGATCCATTGATATATCTCTTTCGCAAATCACTACTCCGAAATTTTCCATGACGGACTTCACCGCGTTGCAAGCTTCGAAAGTTTTCCGTATGCCTCTCAAAGTCGTGGTGTAAACGATCACTTTATTTTCCCCATTTGGCGGGCATAATTTCTCGAATTTTTCCAAAACGTTCTGGTTCTTACAAACTCTAACAACATTTTTCTGAAGCGGCTTCAAAGCGTTGCAAGACTCGTGGTTTGTGATCAGATTGGGATTTGAATTTTCTTTTGTTTGACCTTCGACTTTCGGACAGAAGCGGAAGCTACTGTCGGTGTCCAAACCGGACATGAGTTCCCAGGAGTTAATGACTTCTGTGTCAGACCGGTGGGGTCGGGGCTCGGTAAGTGGGCTGGGGAAAATGGAGCCGAAGGTGAACCTCGGCGGTGGGGTTGGCGGAGTAGTGGTGGTAGACTGAGGCGTGGGCGGATCAAGATTGAGGAGGCCATAGGTGGTGGAAGTGAGTGAGACAATGTGTTGACTCAACGCTGAGCTACCGAGTTGAGTGAAATCGTCCTCTTGGTTCAGCAAATTTGATGAAACACAACCCATTTGTGTAAATTTGTTTTGTCTGGTTTTGAGATTTGACAGAGTAACCCTTAAGCAAGAAATATACCACTTACAGCTCACAGTGCAAAGACAGAGACCATATGGAGGGTAGAAATTTTAAATTATCTTAAAATTGATGTAATAATTAATTAATTAATTAATGATGAAATGTCAATAGCATGTTCATTCAATTTTCTAAACCTGCACCGAGGTTTGGGCGGTCAAATTAAATTCAAATTAAATGCTGTGCTACCTACGTGGAGGAGTGAGTAAATTTGGGGAGCGTCACAGTGAGTAAATTTGGGTGTCGATAAAAGTACCGAGCAGTGATTGCCTGTCTGAGCTCGGTTCCCCTGTCCTTGGATCCTGGTTTGAGTGATCGGGGTCCATTAGTGGGGTGGTTTTGGTCAGAAGGAAGTTGGCCCATCTACAGCCCAATTATTTTGTGTGCTGGCAGGTAGAGGCAAAGTCTGATTCTGATTCAAGGAAATTTCACAATGAATTAATAATTTTGCAGAAGAAAAATTAAATTTAGTCAAGCTTGGAATGAGATATAGTTTTTTGTTTATATATTATATTACAGACTAGAATCATAACTGGAAAGTGGAGCAGAGAATGGACTCAGTTTTGACCAGCTGCGGGGAAATGAAGCCAACTCTTCTCAGCCACTCAAGAAAGCAGGGAGAAAACAGCACTGGCTATTCTTTCGGTTTTGGTCTTCGAGAAAATTTCAACAATATAAATATAAGGTATGAATTAATCTCATATTTGTCTTTTAGCTGCTGCTCATAACACGTGAAAGCCAATGGTGTTTTGTCAGTTAAATTATTAAAGCATGCATGCTCAATCAACCCAAAAGCCATAGCTATCTTCAATCAACCAACTTTGGATTCTGTTTTCAACATTAAAAACCAGAGTCTCTTCTTCTCTCATGTCATCTCCTGCAAAAATTTAATGTGGAGTTGCAAAGTTATCGACACTACTGTCACCCATTAGTTTTTGCTTCCCTATGCCACTAGCAAACACTAACCTTGCTTAATATTGCAGATATATTGGAGCTCGAACCATGTATTCTTTCACAATTATACATTAATTTCTCTTATTTACACCGTCACAAGACACCATGCCTATATTTTTGGTTTAGCTATATATGAATCGATTCTAGCTTTTTAGCCTGCACCTCTCCATGGGAAAGAAGAGTGGTACCTCGTGGTTTACGTTTGTGAAGAGACCCTTTAGCAGGAAAAGAGATGAATGTGAACAAGAAGATGAGAAAAAGGTAACAATAATATAAACAGTCATTGTTTGTGTACGTATTTGGCAAATTTCTGCTGCGATAGTGATACTGTTGCATTTACGCAGAGAAGGGAGAAAAGAAGATGGCTTTTTCGAAAGACTGATAATGATGTACCACGATGTGAAGCTAAGGTAACAACAAATGCTTCTACAGCTAAACCTGTGATTCCTATTTTTGCTGCGGAGCAGCGGCATGCATATGCAGGGGCGGCAGCAACTGCGGCAGCTGCTGAAGCTGCCGTGGCAAAGGCCCAAGTAGCAGTGGAGATTGTTAGGCTCACTGGGCCTTCCGGTTATGTTAGAGAACACCATGCTGCTATAATCATTCAAACAGCTTTCAGAAGCTACTTGGTGAGTACAAAGTTCATGCATGACGTTTCAATTGTATTTAAAGAACTCGGGTTTATTACTTGTTCTAAGCATTTGCCTTCGTTTGAAGGCAAGGAGAGCTTTGCGTGCACTCCAAGGGCTAGTGAAGCTTCAAGCTTTAGTGAGAGGACAAAATGTTAGAAATCAAGCCAAGTTAACTCTAAAATACATAGAAGCTTTGGTTCGAGCTCAAGACAAGGTGCGTGATCAAAGAGCAAGGCTTTCGCATGAGTGCAGCAGAAAGTCTATGTTTTCTGAAACCAACAATTTGTGGGAGAATAGAAATCTTCAGGACATTAAAAATAGAAAGTCAATGGTAAATAGCATGCGTTCCACAATGTTGTTTATGGCTATATACACGAGCAGACTAATTCTCTATCTTAATGAAGAGTGTGTGTTTTTTTTTATCTTACAGTCCATCAACGTAAGTGGTACACTAGATGATTGGGACGAGTTACATAGCAGAAAGGAAGCGGCAATGAAACGTGAAAAAGCGCTGGCTTATGCTTTCTCTAACCAAGTTAGTGATCACTTTCATTGTTTGTTTTGCTTGTGGATAAATGTATGAGCTATTTAATGTACTGAATATATATCTTGTTGTATACCCATATCAAGATATGGAGGTCTCGTAGGAATCCATCAGCAGGAAATGAAAAGGACTTAGAAGAGAGAACAAAATGGCTTGATCGGTGGATGGCCACAAAGCAATGGGAAAATGGTACTAACAGACTTTCAACCGATAGAGATCATATCAAGAGTACAGAGATTGACATATCTAGAACAACTACACAAAAACCCCAACATCAAAATCACCACCAAAAATTTTACGGGCAGCCCTCTATTGCAACACCGCTTCACTGGACACAACAAAATCTCTCTTTCCAACATTCACCAGCTGCAACTGCAACACCCTCACCATGCAAAACCAGGCCAATTCAAGTGCGTTCAGCTAGCCCTCGATGCCTGAAAGAAGAAAAAAGTTACTCAGTTGCACAAACCCCTCACTTAAATGGGGTTGCTGCAACTTCTACAACGCCTAACTACATGGCTGCCACCGAGTCTGCCAAAGCTCGGGTTCGATCACAGAGTGTACCAAGGCAGAGGCCATCGTCGCCTGTGAGAGCGCGAAGTGGGTCAGTGAAGAAACGGCTTTTTTATCCAGCACCTGGGCCATGTTCTAGTGTTGCCAATAGATGCACCAGCTGTAGTTGTAGCCAGAACTCAAGGAGCACCAGCTTCAAAAGCGTCCCTGGGGGTGCCTATTCTGGAATGGAGCAGATGTCAAATTATTCTTCCTGTTTTACAGAGAGTTATGGTGGTGAAATTTCCCCATGTCCTTCAGGATCAAGATTTTCTCTTAGTTTGTGGGAATAAATTACTGTCCCATTCACTCCCATCTTTATTCTTTTCCTATCGCAGAGATTAGTTGTTCCCTTTAAGAATATTGAGACTTAAATGTGCGGTTCGTGCTTGTTTGGTTATGTAGCGAGTAATTTAGTAAGTTTAGTTCTTATTATTTCCTCGTATAAACTCTCTTTCCGTAGGCAGTAGACTAGCCAAACCCCAAACTTACAAAGTTGAAGGTTTTTTTTGGATAGAATTGTTGTTAACTAATGTACAACTAATAAAAATACAACTGTTTTACAGTCAACCTTTACCAGTTCACTGATACAAACACGGAAAACAGTAGGCTTAAAAGTTAAGTCGCCCTTTCCACCGTGACTGCATAAGTTTTAACTTCTGGTAGTGGTGCTAATGCTGCGGCCATGAGGAGATACTGCATTCGAATCTGATTTTGCGCTGCTTGCAATGCCGAGGCACAATGCTTCTGCTAATGGTCCACCAGGTGATGAAACCATCCCCGAAACATGATTCATCCAGTGTGGTCTCAAAGTCCCAACATTTTCTCCTTCAGAACAACCCATACTTCCAATAGCATTCATCAAAGCATTTTCATTTCTTTCAATGGTTTCACTTCCAACACAGATTGATAGTGTAAGTGAAGCGAGTGGTAGCTTCTCATTCGGTGAAACAAAGCAGTTGCTACCAATTCCGTCCTCGTTAGCAATATTTCCCCCTGCAACCGACCAAGCATCCATGAAGTGTCTTGTCTCCTGTATTTGTGCTTGATGGGAGACCATCTTGGGGCTAAGTAACAGAGTGTACTGGTCACGTAGCCACTGAGCTTCGAATGCAAGATCGTCACAACCCAAATTGGCGTGCGAATTTGACTTGATGAGATTATCTCTATGATGTTCACCATAATTGCAACTGTCTCTATTTGATTCTAACTTTGACTGCATCATTTGGAGCCATTCTTGGCTGGAATTACTAGCATCCGCCATTGTTTCCCCTTTCATAAACCAATCCAAGCTCCTTCACCATTGAACCACAATTATAAGAGTCATTTCGCAATGAAGTACGAAAAAGTAAAACAAAATGCACACATCATAGCATTTATCATATATAACAGGTAAACAACAATAGAGAAATGTAACATTTATAACATTTATCATCTAAAACCATTGAAATATGTACCTCTGTTGTTGTTGGCCGGTCAATGGTACAGAAGACTTGTTCGTGGTATTAGATGCAAGATTGATCGATTGTGCAACATTTTTTTTATTATTGTTGTTGTTGATGAGGTGGGCTGGTAATTCCACAGGCTTTCTTGAACGGGGACGCCTCTTGTGAGAGTGGCGTTCACAATATTTCTGATCAGGGGCCACATCTCTAGAGCACCTCCATTTTTTTCCATCTGTTCTTCTACACCTCAATGGCTCCGGATCCGAGTTATTGTTGCTCAACAATCCCAATTCTATTGAACCTTGCACCACTACATATAATGAATCTCCATAAGAAATTGGATAAAAATTAAAATAAATAAAATTTTTAATACAGCTCATGCATAATTAACTGACTGGAAAACGAAAAGGAAAGAGAGATTACAATTGGGTTTAGAAGAAAGCATACTTAAGGGACTTTTGGTTATGGGAAAGAGAAGTTCACGCGGAACAGGGACAGAAGACATCAAGTACTTGTATATCAATGTCTGCCTCTTCAGTTCTTTCAACTGAGCTTCAGTAAAAGGTACGCTTACGGTCACATTCATAGGCACAGCAGATGCTGCCATTTCTCCTACAGTTTCTCAAAAAACGGCATATTACATCACATCACAACTATACAATACAAAATACAGCTGTTTCACTGTAATTCTTGCAACTTTTCCTATGCTTTAAACATGATTAGCGAAAAGAGAGAAATTTTACCTGAGGAATTAAAGGGAAAGAAAGAATCAGAATTAGGGGAGTTAAGAGTGGTGGTACCAGATCCAGAAGCAGCAGCGCCTACAACATCGTATATGTCGCTCATACAAGCAACCCGATTACTTGCGTTACAAAACATGGACCCACCACTACCACCGCCATCAAATCCACGGGAAGATGAAGAAGAAGAAGATGGCAACATAGATTCATGATTATTACAGAAATAATTATGATGCAAAGCCATCACTTGCTTATTAGAACTAGATGGATTTTCTGCCATCCTTAACCTCAAATCCAATCCAACAGCACTGTACTCTTTTCTTTTTATCACCCACAAACTCACTTATTCTCGTTCCCATGAATATATCATAAAGAAGATAACTTCTTTCATGAAACAAAATGTTGAATCTCACACTATTTAGGTCTTCTCACGGTAGATAAAGTTGGGTTTGTGGGTTGTGCTGTAGCGGTGCCGCCATTTTGAGCCATGCGTTTTGCTCTGCTTCCTTGGCTCCCAACATTCGCACCACTTACGGAATAAAGACAAAAATCACATCTTCTCCCTTACAGCACAGCGACACTGGCACCCACCCAAAGGCATATCTAACGTTTTTATTTTTTCCACGTTAAGTTTGGCAGAACACGACGAAGCTGAAAATCTTTGCACGACGCTTAATCTGATTGGACCAAATTCGTAATGGCACAAGCTTTGACTCCTATAACAAACGTTCATTGGGTGCGGTAAACTGAACTAGTTTACTTTGACTAAAACAGGTAACGGTCTCTGTCAAAAAGATGTCACTTTCCGTCTGGCATGCGGCCGTTAAGTTTTTAATAGCATCGAACAGCGTGAAGTTGGGTTGGGCCCTCTGGGGTTTCGTGTGAGGGTGCGGGGGAACCAAAATGCAAGTGGGATGCGGATGCATTAACTAATTCCCAATTGAGCTCTTCTTGAAATTATTACATAGTTCACAATTAATATTTATTTATTTATTTTCGTTCAAATTTATATTAAAATGTTATTTTAATTTTTAATTGTGCTGTGAATAAGTACCATTTTTATATATCACATTCACAGGAATTGGAAGGAAAAAACAGTGTGCTGATCCAAAGCAACCCTTTCCGATTTCAAAGCCTGGTTCATTAAAGCACGTCAAACTCCCGTCTCATAAAATCTTCTTCCTACATAATTACAAACCAAAACATATTTACGTGCTTCATTCTTGCAAAGCTTCAAAGTCCCGCGAATTTTGGGGGTACAGTAGCACCGCATCCAACCCATTTGCGGAAACACATCAACAACACAATAAGAAAATAAATAATAATAATAAAGATTGCAGATTTAGAAAGAGAACAGAATTAATAAAGCTGAAGACACAGCATGCATAGTGCATGGATATCACATTGTTCTGTTTTTTTAACTCATGATGAGATTATTGGATCTGATGGGACTCCTTTGTTTCAGCAAAATCCTGATCTGAGCCTTTTGACATTCCAGTTTTGTTCCCCAGTGCCTGCTTCTTGATCCGATTACTCGAGCTACTCTTGGAAATTCAACAAATCCTTTGATTCCTCTTCTTATATGGGGATTTTCAGGTTCTGCTGGTGCTCTTCTTTGAATTGCTACGGATGAAATATTGCCGACATTATCATTGTTGCATGAAAACTTATCATCGGAAGATTTCTCTCTCAAGACCAACCTGGCAAATTTTCCGGAAAGACTACCAGAAGTACTAGAAGCAGCAGTCAGAAGCCCTGGAAATTTATCTCCTTGATTATTTTGCAGCTGTTCGGTCCTGGAAGTTGAAGTCTCAGTTTGCTTCGACCTGGTTTTAGTTTCTTCCAATTCCGATAACTTCTCGTCGAAGAAAATCTTGGCTTCTGTCAGCTTCATTTGAACTCTTTCTTCTCTTAACACTTCAGCCATTCTCATCATCCTTCGTTCTTCTTCCATTTCTCTCTTTACGCGATCCATTTCTTCTTTATCCGACGAAATCTCCCTAGCAAGCTCCTCACAAAGTCTTTCCATTGCTTCTCTTCCTCTTCTCTCCACAACCAAAGCTCTAGTCAGTCTCTTATTCATGGAGTCGGCTCTTTTACGTGCCTTGCGTTCATAATCAAGCTCAGTTTTCAATTCGATGATCTGGGCTTGGGCAATATCTAGCTCAGTCTCCATCATCGGCCTAAAGAGAGTTGGATCCCAGAAAGAAGCTGCAATCTTACGAGCCGAGAGAGGAAGATGTAATTGATGAATACGCTTGTAGCTTTGGCATGATGATGATGATGATGATTTGAATGATGCTGTGAATTATAAAATGGATTCTCGTAAAGTTTCCAGCTCGAACAAGTGGTGGTGGTGATTGGTTCTTGAGAACTAGTTTCATTTGTAGGATTATTATCAGGACTAGCGATCATCATCATCACTTCCTCCATATCTTCTTCTTCTTATTACTACTAGATGAACTTTTCTTCGTATAGCTTTTTGCTTTCACCTTTACTTGCTTTCCTTTTTTTTTCTTTTCCTTTTCTTAATGAGGGGATTTTCCCTGTCAAGAAAGCAAATGAAGTAGGCCCATATAGCCTGGAACTTGCTTAGAAGATGTGGATTGTAAAGAAAGATACATCACGTGCACCTCATCTCAAGTAAATCTATCTACACAGTGAATGTGCTCTTCATTCTTTTAAGTCTTACTTTGATCGGTCTACATCTTTCTTTACCTAATATTTCTTAATATGTTTGGGCTTCTCTTAGAAGAGGGAATATTTGGCATTCTGAATATATCTTCTCTCTTTATTAAATTCTTACCCGTTAATTTTGTATTATGTGTACTCTTAGACTGAAAACAGAAGTAGTGAAAACTGCTAGCTGTTGTCATAAGGGGACAATGTGCTGCAGTGCAGGATAGGAATGGACTAATTAATGCATCCCAAAGTTGCAACAAGAAGAGAGCTGCTAGCTAAATACACCTGCCAACTTGATTTGAGTCAAAACCTTGAATGGCTGCTGGGAGAGAGTCCAATTAATTATCTCCTTCGAAAACCACAGTAAAATTTATTATATAATCATGAGTAGTCCGTTTTAACATTGTCACTGTGGAGACAAAGTAACTTTGTTTGGAAGATTTTAGAAGTTTTGAGAGGGCATTTGTAGATGGAATTCATGTGCATTTCCGATAGACAACATAAGCCAGGCTTCATTGGGTTGTCTATTTTGCTAGATTGTTGCTGCCTATGGTTTTCCATCCTGACAGGATTCTCCAAGATAAATACATCGGATAACTTCTTTACCTCGAATTAAATAAATAATGAGTCCTCCTCAAAGAGAGTACAGTTGTCCTCGAAAAGTTAACCCGTAAACGACAGTATAGCCATAGGGGCATTGTTGGGTGCCCCTAACATTCACTGATTGTTCTTACTTTCCACTGTTTTCACATGGATGTCTCCCTTTTATGTCTGTTACAGGGTCCACTCCACGCCATTCCGTCAAAACTATAAATTAATTTTACAAATTGGTCATTTAACTCTACGAACAATTTAATTCCTTCCTTCTGCCAAGTTCACGATCAATGGCACAGAAGTAGGTTCGTGAAGCAGTAAAAATGGATGCTGCGGTGTGGTATCTAAGCTTGAAGCGTATTATTAGGGAATAGAAAGCCTTTAGCCATCATTCTCGAATTAATTTTGGCTTGTAACTTTATGCTTTAAGTTCAGATTGGGTGCTACTCCAAGTCTCCTTGTTCTATTCCAGATTCTGGCTCAGTTATATTACACACAGCCATGTTCCTTTGTCTCTTGTCCTAAAGCGGTGCGCATGCTCTACCTACTCACAGTCACCGATAAGAGGCAAGGCTTGTTTGATCTACAAATGAGGATCAAATCAACATAGAGCCTGCACAATAATACATCACCAACGACAAGCAGTAACAAAACACATCAAAGTCCACACATATCAATTCCAAATAATCACTAACCTAATCCTGCAACGGCAAAGCAACTCAAGGATATTTGTAAACATAAAAGGTGCAGTAAAACTGCCTCGGCCATTACATAAGAGACAGAAGGTGACTTTCAGATAAACCCTAAATTACCAGTATGAAAATGAAGATATATCAAAATCAGTCAAATCTTCACTTATTACAAGTCACAGGATCCAACCAAATGCAATTTCCAGTTTTGTGGTTTCTGCTACGCAAAATTGGAGGGTGAGTTGCATCAGAACCGATTATAATGCACTCCTTTTGCCAAGCAAGATCTAGATAAAAGACCTAACCCTACCAAACCCCATTCACAACCTGAAACAAAGACCCAGTGAAGCACCAAAATCTTATGGCTATAGAAAACATAAATTTGGCATAAAAATTTTATTAGATGAGCAATCAGACATAATTGAATCTTCACATGACACCTTAACAACCATCCACGCCCCAACAATAAACTGTAATCTGCTCAGGTTGGAAAGCCAATTGTACAATGTTGAGTCTTGATTAATTTTTATAACAAAAAGAAGGCATTGCACACATACCATGTCAACATAGGCACATCTAGCATCATCAACCATGGTTCCTGCAAAATTCAGCACCACATTGAAACTAATACAAGTATTATCATTTTTCTCAGTCCAGTGATTAAATAGAAATGTTCAGGTTTCTTCTGTGAAGCATCCTAAAACATTTCTGTCCATTAATCAACTAAAACCACCTCATCTAAGAGAAAAAAAAATCTCAAAAATTTAAATAGAACGAAATGGAAACATGAACAAAGTTATACATCCAACATAACAGAATACAAATGCACGTGCAAAGCCATCAAATCTCTGAAAATATAGCACATATACTGGAAAATTCAATTGGGCAAAAATTCTAACACTCATCTTGGCATTAAGTTAAAACAATGTTACACTTCAATTTTTCAAAAGATGAGCAATAATAATGACTACGCTACTTTAAAGAGATAATTATTGTAAGGACAGATTCCTTTCCATACACCATTTACAAATCCTGGAATGCTGCAGTAATTAGCCTTGTCTAAATTAGTAGACGTAGTTAACTAGTAAGCACTCTTTTAACCCACAAATTGACATTGCAACATATTAACTTCAAAATCGAATAACTTAGCTGTTCAGTTTATAAAGCATGAAAGCAACAATCAACCATAAGAGGTTGGAATGATCACTGCTATTCATTCCAATATGAAAGGGAACAGAGAGTATACAACATTTTTCCATAGTACAAGACATGCAAAGGGCACTCGTTCCAATATGTATAAAAGCATTAAGAAATGCCGAACATACACATTTCTCATTCTTTGAAGTACAAAAACTGAAATCAAAACCAGACTCATGACAATTCACAATTCAATGCCAAATAACTGATCACAGAAGAACAATTTAAGAGAAACGATTTTCCTTGTAGAAATAAGAATCACTCCCCAAAAAAAGAAGTGCATAGCCACAATCAAATGTTAGAAACATTTGTTCATGTTTGTGTTAACTAAAAGCCGTCCTCACTTTCTTTCTTTATTCAAGAGTATGAATATGTCTACTTTTTGCATCGATAACATTACATTCACATTAGATAAGGAAAATAAAACATCACAATCATTTCCCAAAAAGTAATACCAGGTATTATTTATCTGTATTACAAGTACTATAGCATTCACAGAAGTACATCAAAGTTTATGAAAATACCTACAAATTCAACATACCCAAGAGGAGGATTAGGCAAGATTTTTACCTCAAGTTTCCCATTTGAATGACAAAACTAAAATCAGACCAATCACAACTCAAACTCGTCTTCGAGCTTCAAGGCCTCGGCGGCAGCATCTTCCTCCTCATCGTCAATCACAAAGTACGGATTATGAGCCTCAGGCTTAAACTTGTAACCGGTGAACACAAAGAACGACAGAGTGGCCAACTCTGCGGCTACAACACTTGTCCACAGATACTTATACGAAGTGATAGTCTCAAGTGCGTATACCACCACACGGGTGAAGTAAATGTAACAGATAACCACAATATAGTACTGCCTAAACAATGTCAGCTTCATCAAATTAACCGCTGCCTTACCATCTGTCCTGGCAGCCTCTCGCAAGTTCTTGATCGACCAAACAATCGGGAACAAAACGGCACAGCAACATACCACATCCACAAGTAAGAACACTTGCTTCCACGTGATCCAATCCTGGCCGTACGGACCCGTTTCATCGATAACAACCTGAGCGATGTTGGCAACGACCTGGAGAGGAATCACGATCATCAACACCTTCTTTTCTTTATCCTGCAAATACGGTTTCAAAAAGGACCATCCGGTACCGATCAAAACGATCAACGTGAAAAGCATGATTCCTTTCAGAAAACTGAATATGTAAAACAGCACATCCCATCCGTGTGCGCTACCGGTCCGTTTAATATACGATTTATCTTCGGCTTCGCACAACAGATTCAGCGTTTTCATAATCACAACAGCGAGCATAAAAAAGTGGATGCGGAAAACGGTGAGTCGTTTCTTGTAAAGCACGTGGATCCAGATCGCAACGAGGGTGAAATAGATAAGAGAAAAGAAAAAATAGACCCTAGGCAGAATTGTTTTTCCTGCCGAGAGATAATCGCGATTATTCGTTTTTCCTTCGAGATTGTACATTGCCGATCTGACATCCATGGAGACTTTGAGTTGCTGGAGACAATTAGCGAAAACGAGCGTGTACTGATCGGCGTCGTTTTTGGTATAGAGAGTGTTGAATTCATTTTTTCCGTTGAGGTTGTCGAAGGTGAAGACAAGTTTGATTAGATGGGCCTGGAGAGCGCACGTGATCTCACCATCCTCCAGTAGCTGGAGCACGTGGAGCCAGGAGTCGCGCGTGCAGAGGAAGAATCCGACTTTAGAGAAGTCGAGGTCCGGATTGGTATTGGAGAGGGAAATCTTGGAGACATTAAGCTCGAGGCGGCCGCGGTGGGTGAAGCCGAACTCGTCGAAGGGGATAATCGGGCGGTCATCGGAACGAATCTCGTTGTTTCGGATCTCAGCAAAGGAAAGGGAAAATAAATGGAAGACAAACAGAGAGAAAAGAAAAGACTTGGAGATCGCCATTGATTGCAGCGAGGAAGAGACTTCAGATCTAACACATGAAATGAATATCTGCCTCTCGCTCTCCGTCGCTCTGCGTTAACTTTATGGTTTACATTGTCAATGCAAATAAAATAATAAAGGCTAGTCACAGACGTTAACACTCGAACCAATCGGTCGTTTAATTACGCTGGAATTTCATTGCAATTTGTAATTACGACATTGGGTCTGATTGTCGACGTAATTACAAAAATATCAA
Organism: Xylocarpus granatum; assembly: GCA_019650275.1. Classification (NCBI taxonomy): domain Eukaryota; kingdom Viridiplantae; phylum Streptophyta; class Magnoliopsida; order Sapindales; family Meliaceae; genus Xylocarpus; species Xylocarpus granatum. The sequence continues at coordinate 239,179 of BNST01000929.1, forward strand.
TACCACGGTTCTCTGTCGGCGTAGGCATGATGGTAATTTGGCACGAGAGGCGGCCTACTAATAATATTATTATTCGTTGAAGACGAGGTCTTATATCATTACGTGTTCTTCTCTTAGCTTCCTCAAGTATTAAGGTTTTGTTTCGTTAATATAATAAAATTATTTTTATTAATAAAAAAATTAAAAATTTATTATTTAATAAATATAATAAAAAATTTACAAGATTTTATTTAAACTTTTTATTTATTATTAATAATTTTTTTCATTTTATATTTTATAAATTTAATAATTTTACTATACGGACTGTGCAACATGAGACTTTATAGAAATTTACCCCTCTAGTGTCCTCATGCTGTGATAAGTGCAGATTCATTCGGGAATTACTTTCAGTTTCCCTACTGGACTCCTGAAATGGATGACTCCAATTTACAAGAGAGTTAGCAATATAGAAATTATCGAGCACGAACGTTTACACTTTTTTTTAAGTTTAAATCCGGTAAAATTCAGCGTTACACCAGTTTTGTCCTAAATCAGCCCTGATTTACTCAGAATTCTCTATGAATACGGAGGTGGGCGCATGAGATAAAATGACTGGTCAGCGGTACGACATAGAGACCAATGGGCTCTGGATTGGAAATAGTAATTTTATTGCGGTACCCCGGAAACTAGTCTTACAGCTTTTACGTGGAATTGGAAGTATTCTGAATTCAACTTCCCAAATTCTCACAGTAGTACATAAGACAGACGAAAATTCTGAACGATATTTTGTTAGTTAGCAGGAGTTTTGGATGAGAAAAAAGCAACGGCACCAACAAACGGTGCATTGATGTATGTAGCTGGTTCGGATTGCTGATAATTATTACGATCATCCGCAAAATTGTCTTTGTTATCAGGACCACCTAAAATTGCTCCAACCAGGACATTCGGATTGGGTGAGCCAGAGTCATGATACTGGAATCCACCGTTGCAGGAAATTCGATCTGGGTGCGAATGTATGGATGGTAAAGACGAACCTCTGTGATGAACATGCTGCGGATACTTCTGTCCGAAACCCACCATGTAAGACATCTTAGCTGGATTGTCACCCAAAATGTAGTCTACTTGTTTCTTTGCCAGGGCTGTGAGATTCGCTGGGGTTATGGTCGAAGATCCACATGTTGCAACTCCTCCATTTGTGCTGAGGTACTTGGCGTATGTCAGGAGGAGAAAAGATGTGGTCGTAACATATTGCAGATTGCTCTCACTTGCTTTGTAGAAAAGTCCGCCTGCAAAATAGTGTTAGTCAAATATGCTTTGTTGATTTAAGAAACCGAGTAAAAACAGAAGACCAAGGACTGACCTGGGGTATATTGCGCTTGGAAACCTGATGATCCTGGAATTAAAGAGCATATGTAATTGTCCGAGTGTGCTTTATATAATTGAAATTCCTGTGTGTGTTTCTCCAAGAAGGCCTGTGAAAATATGCAAACTTGAATAACGTTTCCTTTGAGCTTCAAAAATATTCCAGGAATATAGTTTTGGAAGTAAACCTTGGAAAGTAGAACTTTAGTTCCTGCTCGCTTGTCATCCCAACTGAAGGAGTAATCATCATCATCTGCTCCTAAGATGTGGCCATTAGATTTGATGTAAGCCAGGTATGAGCTGTTCTGTGAAGCTCTATGAATCCATGATGCACCCCAGAGAAGTTCATCCTAATTTTTTTTTAAAAAAAAAGGATTAATATTTGTCATTGAATTCAAGTAATTATCGTCCATGAATAATGTGTGATATTCCTTACATTGTATCCTGAATAGGAGCAGTAAAATGGGCAGACCACTGACTTGAGAGAGTCACTGTAAGAACCTCTGTACTTGTCTGCAAAATCAAATACCTGCATTCACGCAATCCACTTTCTTTGTAAATGGAAGTGATGAGAGAAGAGAAATGTTCCGCAATCAATGCAGTTTGGCAAGAATTTTCTTGTTCACCTCCATGGCCGTTTTAAGCAATTTGGTGGAATAAGAAGGGTCGGAATCTTTAAACACTATTGAAGCTGCAGCCAGTGCTGCCGCTGTTTCTGCTGCTACCTCAGAACCTGGGTTCTGAGTCGAAACTTTGTACGCATTTCGTGGCGTGTCCATATCTTCGGGCCTCTCCCAGCAACGGTGATCCATGTTTGGATCTCCAACCTGTTAGCATTAAGTACCACACAATATTATCAGATTACTTCTGTGATGTACTCATTGACTTTAAGAGACGCACAGAATTTCTTTTCGAATGTTTTAGTAATTTATCCTGTTTCTATGTCACACTTCTAATAGCAGACTTGTTCGGTGTTATCAATATCAAACTTCCGATGGGATGAATGTGACATCAAGGATGCAAAATTCTTGCGGGTATTAATATGTAAACTAAACATCAAATCGTGTTCTTTTGCTCACTTGGACGTATAACGCGCCGGGGGTGGCAGTAGCTGCCTTTAGGAGATAGTCCGTGCCCCAACGGATTGCAGCTTTGGCATTGTCAACCTGGTTCTGCATTGAGGAGCCGAATTCAATCACACTCCAGGACAACAACGTAGTTGTAAAAGCCATTGGCAGGCCAAACTTGACATTGTCACCCGCATCATAATATCCACCTACTAGGTCAACCTGAAATATTCCACATCCAGGTAACACACGAGTCAATGTACATATATCTACTCCTTGCTTATTTAAGCATGAAAAACTATAGAGGACAATGTATACATGATAAGAGGAACCATCTGACAGCCCGGAATCACCCCTCCACGTAAGCCGCTGGTTAGCCGGTAATTTGCCCGACCGCTGTCCCTCAAAGAAGAGGATGGACTTCTCCAGAGCATCAGAGTAATCCCGAGAAGTGAATGCAGAGCAAAATAAACCGAGTGAACAAAGAGTTAAGCTAAGAATCTGCATTGCCGGTGAAAGTTTAGTAAAGGAAGCCATTTTTGCAGTATAGATGCCACCCAGACAAGATTACAAATTACTAGTAATTTCTGAAATGTGTTGATGAGGTAATGCTATTTATAAAAAAAAAGTAAGCAGGAAGTTGGAGAGTAATCATCCTGTTCACGGAATCAACTGCGTAAATTTGGACATTTGCTGCGGGAACAATACTCATACTTTATGCATAATTCATATATAGGAGCATTTAAAGTCATGACATAAAGACAATAAGAGTGTTAGTATAACTGATTACTATTAGTTCTCGTGTATTAAAAGTTTCACATTTAATCAAAGATAGCAGAAATTAACGTTGATTATACCGAAAGTCTTAAAAACTGCGTAAATTAAGAGAGAAAAATTAGGGTTTAGTGCTTGACTGGGTTTCATCAATGGATGCCGTGATTAATGCTAGAGAATGGAGTGTGATTGTATTTTATAGAACCAAAATTTGTCTGTAGCAGCAAAGTCACGGATTCACAAATTTTGTGTCTCACTTGAGATAAGATCAATGTGAAGTTGAAGCTTTTTTCAGATAGAATTGAAGATTGTGCCTTTTTTGCAAGTTATGTGAACAGTTTTTGTTAGTTAAAAGACACTGACTTTCTGGTCCGAACATAAGTTTCTTTTTATCATGTGATAGCGTTTCAACATGAATGGTCAAAAAAGTTGAAGCACATCTGCTTGCAATAATGCGGCTTGATTCTTGGCACCTCTTTCTTGGACTTCACAGAGACTAGCTGAAAAACATCTGGGTTTAAGAGGAATCTTTGCAGAAAAATCTGCCTATCGACCATCCCATCATTGATTTTGATACGACAATATAATTAATGAATTCCTATTCAAATGGCTTAATCGATTATCAAACTCAGTTGAGATTTAAGGGTTGGTTTGATACCGTGCATTCAAAGTAACCGATACAAAAAAAATATGTATGTATTACTCACTTCACACTTGGCGGCTATGGCTGCTAGTGATTTCACTTCAAACTAATTATGATTTCAAAGTTATAGTAGCAAATGGAGCCTAAAAAGACTAAGATCTGTAAATCATAGCGTAGTGGTATCAAATCGAAGCCTAAAAGGACTGAGATGTGCTTAACTGCTCTGTTCCGATTACAAAATGACTCGTACTACATGAATGTTCTGCAAGGATACAAGTTTCAGTAATATCTGCCCACAGTATACTAGTATGTTGTACCCACTTACCCTTTGGCATTACTGAACTGCCGTGCTACTCGTAAAATGGAAATATAAACCTAATAATGAATCAGAAAGTGAATAATATCGAAAAGCAATTTTCTTTTCTTTAATAATAAACATCTTGAATGATTTGATAAGATGTGTTAATGTTTGTTGGAAGATCCTTTCAAGGCGCTATGGCAATTTGTTCATTGAGACTTTACACGTTTACAGCTTCCACCCATGTTCACTGCATTTTGGGGAAGAATGACAGGAATATGAACCCACTTATCATACCGATAGATTTTATGTTACGGAAATGGCCAAAACCAGCTCGCTGTTTTCAAATAACAGCCGCAAAAAGGCACGCTGATTTTGTTGTTTGCATATCACACAATCACTCGAAGTCAAATTGCCCACTGAATTGACATCATATCACAGCAGTTTACTTGATCAAGGCAGCCACCTCATTGATTTGCTGATTTAACTAGAATTTGTTGGTTAATGTCTGTAGTAGAATCTACTCCATTGAGGGATGTTTTGCAATTTACTTGAGCATTTACCCAAACACGACAAATCTAACCATCTTGTCTATATTCATTAACATGTACAAGTTCGCATTGTTTTCATTTTGACAGGGCATGTTTGCTCCTTCTTTGAAAACTAATGAATTTCTTCATTGAAAGCAATTAAAACGTGCATATGGTTTCTGACTCATAATTCAATCTGTAATCACTGTTCCCTAGATTCTGCTTCCGAGTAAGGTGCATTTAACTTATGGTTATTTGATTTGCAGCCAAGGGAAATGTTAATCAACTTGTCAAAAAATCAAACCGATAAATGACACAGTTATGCTGCAGAATAGTTACAGATGGTCCTAACGTTATTGCTTTTGCATATTTCTTGATGGAAAAGTCTTGAGCAGAACTACTGTTGAAAACTAAGATCTAAGTACCAAAAGATATCTAATAAAATATGAAAAAGCTGTCAATTAACTAAAGAAGTATAAAGCAAATTCAAAATCTGAAAAATAAAAGAAAAAACAAAGAAGAAAATGATAAATTTTAAGAGAAAAGTTTTCTTTTTTTCTTATAAGTTACAAGTTATTTATAGCAAACTAGTGTCAAATGACAACTATCACGGACAACCTTAAATTGACTGCTTAACTAATTCAATTTTTCCTCAACAAATCCTTCACCCAATTCTTATAAACAAAAATAACAGCATTAGGTTAGGAGTTGGATTACATTCACAACTACAACAGGCCATCTTCATCGAGCAAAATTGAAGGCACTCATTTTATCTAGAATAAGCCATCAGTAACAAGCACCATAATCATTGGAAATAATAGTCATTAACTAATGCATATTTTCAGTAAATGAGATGTTTCCTTTATATTTGGTTCCCAGTAATATCTGATGTCCACCGAGGAACCAAATATCAGTTTCTTTTGAAATTCCCAACAGAATATGAAAAAAGAAGAAAACTCTAGTGTTGTCTAAATATGTATACCTATGTTATATACTCGACAAGTCGAGCTGCATCTAAAATTTCTCAAGCTTGTAGTTTATGACAGACAGGGAAGCTGGGTTTTGACATTGAACCTGCAGATGATTTGTGATGGTTAGAAAGCAATAAATTGCTCATTGATTACATTATAAGAATTCAGAAACTTACATATGTCTACAAGACAAGGCTGGCTGCACACTGGATCCTCTTCAAATGGGGGAGGAACCTGGCCGTAAACCATCTCACAACTCATGTCTTCAAAATCTGAGCATAATCAATGTGCAGAATCAGTGCTTAATATTTTCGTACATTAGAAATTATGTCATATATATTTGTGGGGAATTTAGTTTTTTCGCCGTATAAATGGTTATTATTGCAGAGTCAGTAATAAATCAGAATTTGAGAAGCATGAGCAAGCAAAGAGAAATGGGAGACATACTCGGTATCATGGTTAAAGGAAGACCAAATTCGTTGGTGAAGAAATCTTGAGTGGGAATCTTGCACATATTTACGCACATTCCAACGCAACCACTGTTCTCCAGGTACCTTAACAGGAAAGAATATTCCAAATCTTGCAATTAGCATTTTAACTTTATTCCAAATCTTGCAATCAGCATTTAAACTTTCTGCAACTGATGCAAATAAGCTGCTAGTTATTTGTTTTATTCCTCAAATATCAACTGCTGCATTAGGCGGAAAGTCAAGAAATTTGGAACAAGAAATTAACCATCTGTGAAAAGGCTACAAGGTTTTGGTACGCTAAACAAAACAGTGCTTCCTGTGCAGTGTTCCATGTCCTGGTACTAATTAATGAGCCCATGTTAATGGTGTATAGCGTAAAATCTGAATTTTAAAACATGTAGATCTCTGAAACGGGTAACTATTTGTTAATTAATTACGGGAAAGGCATTTTTTACCTGCACTTCTTTATATGAACTCCACTTCTTCGCTTCTCCCCATTTATCTCCACTTCCACTACCTATTGGACACTCATCCATTAGAATATAATCAGCAAAACAATCCTTTTTTAACTTGATCGAAATAAACCAGATGAAGAAGCAAAAATAAGCAACGAATGTCAGATTGTGGGCAAAACAAGTTAACAGCTTACCTCAGAAGGTCCAACTAACCAGTGGAAGAAAGGCACTGTCAATGCAGCATTGAATTCTGCTGCCCACTTTGTAGGAGGAAATAGTTTCCTAAACTGCAGAAATAACAACTAGTTAATTCAAGAACCCAGCGCCGCAGAAAACAGATTGAATTTGAGAGGAAATCAGGAAACCAGAATTCTCCACCTGAGCAGGCGCACCTGGAGGAAGCATAGACAAAAGCACTTCTCTAACCACTTCTTGCTGCTGTATACGAGATCTTCCTTGCATTACTCTCTTTGAAACATCCACAAAACTCTCATAATCATAATCAAACCGTCCTTTCTTCCTGTTCTCTGATTTAGCTTTCGCTGGAGTTGCAAATTTCTCCATCTTTCGAGCAAACAATGTCATGAATGCCTTCTCAAAGAACCCATCATCGTATTTGGTCTTCTGTCCCAGAGGAGCAGGCTCTCCTGACGGCTCTGCAATTCCACATCGGATAACTTTGCCAGTAATTATCTGTTTACGTAATGGAAGATGTTGAGGAGTGGGAAACCTGACCACTTGTAGGCTTAGAACCACCATGAATATTCCAGTACTGGAAACTCGAATGGAATTTCTTTTAGAGGATCTAAAAAGGACGACAATGTTATGAATTAGAATTGTAAAAAGATTATGCTGTTTTTAGCAATTCCAGAAAGTAAGTGCATGGCTTATTTCCAGAAAGGCTGAAGAGTATATGTTTGGTTGAGTTTGCCCTGCTTTGCTTCCATTTGACAAAATTATAGCCATACATTTCCCGTTTCCAGGAGGAGATTATATCCCTTTTTATATATATTGGCTTCATTTGATTTATTGAATGACTAAATAACCCCACTTGACTTAAGTTCATTTCAAGCCATAACGAGCGTATGGAGCTGGGACTCTGGGGATAGCACAGGAAATCCAAGGCAGAAATTGACAAGAAAGGTCGTGTGGCCGGGCCCATATGTGTGAGGATCTTAAATAGATTCAAAAATTTGAGGCTACAATATAAGCCGATTTTATTTAGTTGATTGAATTTGAGGCGTACAGATCAATTAATTAATATTAAACTAAATAAGTGCACTGAATTTTCATTTTAAAAATGTAAACCTTTCAATTGAACTAATTTGTGGGGTTGGATCTGGGACTCATTAGCTCCCAAGTAATACGAGTCCAGTTGCACGTTTATTTAAGCCAACAAGCCCACTGTTCTATTACATCCTGAACTACTAAACCATTTGTAATTGTTATATTCTACTACATCACACTCGGTTCAGGAGCTCATTATGATTCAAAGAATGGCCCAATGAACTGAGACACAGTCCAGGGATGGATCGCTGCTTTCATGGCCAAGCACAGAAGAAAATGAAGAAATTTAACCTCATTTGATTGAATATTTTAAAGGAAAAGACCACATCCAACAATGGCAACGCCATGCAGTGCAGACTGAATCGAAAGATATCCTCGATTCACTTTCAATGGAAATTCAACGTCTTCTACACCATCAGAGACTTCAGCCGGGATCGACCAATTACAATAAATTTGCTCTATATTTTATTATATAACTTTCAAGCATTGGGAAGGCTAACGAAACGAAAGAAGTACGAGTCAAATGACTATGACTTCTGTGTTTTCACTTTTAATTCGTATACGATGTGTTGGTAGTAGTTAACATTCAAGAGACAGAACAAACTAAGCTCTCGAAGCGAGAGATAGTCAACCCTTTAGCCATTTTCTTGCAGCGAGCAGCTTAGGAATTGAATTTCACTGATGGGCTAATGAAAGAAGAAGATGGACAAGGGTTGACTTCTCTTTACAGTAAATAGCTTTGCCAGAAACCGCTGTCAAACGAGTTGACTTAATTTGCTTCTTTTGAATGTTTAGCTGAGGGGATAAACGTTAGCTATTAGGATACCACAATATTAAAAACCTCATTAATGCTTGCAAAATTACACTCTTACCACTTCCAAAACTATACTACTGCCAGTGTGTAGAATCTATCATGTATGCATGGAGTTTGATGAATTCTTTTTAAAAAATCTATTTTGGATGCGTTACCCTTTTTTAATTAAATTCTTGTTTTGGGTATCTCACAATTAATTATAAAAACGTTCCGATGCAAAAATAAGGTCATCACACAGAACAGAAACAAGCCGATGGTGCAACACCAATACACTAGAGTTGATGAATAATTTCTCAATACGACTTGCATAATCTCTTCTAACCGGATGCATTAATGACACGTTTCACATTCCTTCAGCTGAATTTTTGTTTAGGTCTCACGCTATGAGTTACAATTTATAGCTGTAAAGTTGACGGATGTTGACAGGAAAGCTAATGCTTTCATCACCATCGAGTAACTTCTTTGCAATGAAGATATTAGCAGCTTCAGTGGGGTGATATGCATCCCAAAACACATACTTGGATCGATCATCACACAGGACAGAACTCGTGTTTGTGTTATGCCCCCTAAAGCAAACAAATGGAGGAAAGTATCCGCCGCAACATGGTTCATTCGCATTCTCAAATCCTACCAACACCCAAACATAAATTACTAGCAATAGAAACGTCATATAATGCGCTTATAACCTTCAGGATTCGAGGCTCACCATATTGCCGATACTTATCCAAGATATTGAAGACAATGTCATAAGAATTCGCAGATACAAATATCGCTTCTGGTTCCTTCTCCTGATTTAAACGATTGAGCATCTCATTCAGTTTCTTATTGTATCCTTTGATTAATCTATTCACTTCTTCTGAGCACTCTCCATTAGGAAGTAAATCAAGTGCACGAACAAACGGTATGCAACCTAGAGGTCCAACGCCGACAACGACAAACTTTCTTGCCCCTAATTCATGGAGACGCTGCACAAAACACCGTATATTAGCCTTGTCTTTTAGCTTTAATTAAGAATATTGTTGATCAAGTTATTACCTTTAGCTGCGCGGTTAAGTTGGAAACCATGAAATCTTGAAACATAGCTGCCGAAACTTTGTCACCACCCAAAAATGGTATGGAAGGTTGGATGTAGTTCAGTACATCATTGGATCCCATTGTGAGAGAGAATATTGCCTTCTTTAAGAATTCCTTGGTACGATTTTCTCCCATCACACTTACCATGTAATTCCTACTTTGCTCAAAATAATTCACTTGCTCTCGTAAGGGAACTCTACCTATCTGCTGTAATTTATACACTTAATTCGGAATATCTTTCAAATAGACAGGACACGTATCATAAAATTAATGTACTTACGAACAAAGATCCAGTTTGATCCAGAATTCCTGAAGCTCCGGAAGCATAATTTATTCCCCTGGCAATTGCATCAGTGTGACTGTTGGGTGCTAGATAAGGTGGTGGAAACGATTTGGCTCCAAGAGCTTGACCTGATCATTTAATTTTGCAAATAAACTGAAGTTGAACATTTGTAGTGGGGACTAACCGTCGATCAAATGACTAAAAGAGAGCGTAGATGAACAATTAAGTTAATGTATTATTTGAGATGTCATTGTCAACCCCCCGAGTACTATGTATTTATTATTAATGGCTAAATCGGCGCCGATCGTCTGCATGTGATTAATTTCATGTGCCTGCTTTCTGCCTTTCGCAGCCAATTGGCTGACTACACCATTAATGGGCTTTAGGATTTCTTCTGAAGTTGTCGTGTCTTTTGCTTTTCTCCACATGTTTCTACGTCAGCAGTTGATGAAGAAGTCGACTTAGAAGAACTTAATTAGTAGAAAGTTTAGGACTTTTATGCGACTAATTTATAGCAGCAAATTTGGCATCATCCTTGGTAATAAGTTCTTGGAGAATCTCTTCTAAACCTGAAGCTATTACCAAAACCAAGCTCACTCAACAGAAATCTTTTGTTTTAATTAGCAGCTGCATCTAATTGAAATTTAATTGACATGACCCAAATCTTGTACAATCAATATTCTGAACTAATTAGGATGTTTTCTTGATTTGAACTTACAAAAAAAAATGATGATATTTGTTTCATAATTGTACCATATAGCAAAAAATTTAATTATTTTCGTTTCTTGTTAATAACTATCAATCACAAATTCGTATTTTGTTCGGAAAAAAACCGGGATTAACTTTTTTGTTACCTATGATGTCAGATATTGTGCGGCCGTTGGTAAATCTTCCTGTGGGTTGCCCACCAGAAGGCTTGAAATCGATGCCATAAGGAGGTGAATCAGCTTTCGAAAGAGTAAACAGATAGTCATTGTTTCCTGCATCAACCAACGAGTCTCCAAACAGAAACGAAGTGAAGGAAATACACGGTAAAACATAGAAGGAGAAACTAATCCCAAGGATAAAGCACAAACACAGGCAACAGTTAGAAGTCTGAAGAGAAGCCATTTCATGGAAGCAAACTGTCAGCTTCACTTGGCCCATGGCCATATTTAATGAGGACGTTTACTTCTGAGTACTTGCCTTCTGACGTTGTCCGCTGCAGACAGAAGAAGAACGGGTTTGCATGGCCTACGAAAGCAAGACAGCTAGCTGTTGGAATCACTGAACTAGTCTCTCAGGAATAGGTCTATTACAAGTCGTCATCATAAATAGTATTTGGAAATTTTCAATTGTCCAAGTCACCAAATTACCCTATATTTGACATAAACAAAAATGTCAGACGCTCTGGGCTGGGTACCCTAACGACTCACAACTTATAATGTAAGATTAATGGACCATTAAATCACCGCATAATGTGGTTAGCCATCTGAGTCAGAAAGCTCCAGTTGCCCACTTTAATTTTTCAGAAAAGGAGGACAATCAATACAAGAAATTGTCTGGAATAGTAAGATGACGGTGTATAATTAGCTAATTAAATTATTATAAGGAAGAATTGATATAATGCGAAAGATAATCAACTTGTAAAGTTAGTTATAATACAAGAAGTTTAAAGTTAAAATTTCGATAAGTAGAACCGAAACTGCGTAGTTTTGAGGAGCTTCTCAATAGCAATCGGATTAATTAGGACTTGCTATAGATAAGTGAAGTGATTTGATTTGGTATGTCTTTCGGTCAATGCTAAATCATTTATAGTTCTGCATTCTGAACGGTCCCCGTGTTAAAAAGCCAATTTTCCTGTAGACAAATCTACGTGAAACCATCAATAATTTCAGTCTTACGGTGTTGATCTATAATAAGTTAGATAGAAGAAGCACAACTAAAGCGATATTTCTCAACTCGGTTGCTGCCATGTCGCAAGGAATTTTAGTGAACGGACGAGAGTCATTCTCAACTCTCCATCTTTATGATTCGGATTACTTCACAAAATTTCATAAATCATTGTATCTGAATTGATATTGGAACTAGTCGATTCCGATATTCCTTTTGTTGTCCATGTAAATATATGTATTTTTTATAAAAATAATTAAACTTAAAAAACTATTAATCATCTTCATTTATTAAAAAATAAAAATTAATTTTTTTTTGCATTATAATAAAGAAATAATTATATGAATTAAAAAATTATTAATTGATATTATATCGATTAAAATATAAATTTATTTATTTTAATATTTAATAAAAATTTTATAAAAAATAATTTTTAAATTATTTCAATTCCACTGCAATTCAAAATTTTAGTTTAGAATGAATCAATTTTAACTCCATTTTTATTTAGAATGGATCTTTCCTTTGAAGAAGTTTGTGCTTTGCCACCTGGTCATAGGTGAGTAACAAGAACTTGATCAATAATGCCATGATTGATTAAATAGCTAATGAGTGATTGAGTGCCTAAGGTTTAAAATCAACAGAATATTAAATGTACATCGCACTATGCGACTAAAGGACCGATGAGGTGGGCATGCATGCACATTGCACACTCTGAAATCACATTTTCTTTTGTCAGCACATGCATGATTTGCTAACTCTAAGTAGTGACCTAAATCAATCATAATTAAAGTTGTAATTTATAATTTCGTACCAAGTGATGTCAATACTGAACATGATCCCCAACATTATACATAGAAAAATGCTTGAACTTATATATGTACATGTAGATTGATGCAGACTTGAAATCCTCTAGCTTCCTCCATTAATTAACAAGCACGATGTAATTTGTTTATTCTGATGATTCACATGACTTGTATATGTTCTGTTTTTCTTTACCTTTCTTTGTCTGAAAATTATGTAAATCAAACTAAGCACATGCATCTTGAAATTAATTTCTTTTGACGGTGGTAAGGGTTATTAATTTCTTGAGGAAGGATATGGGGGGTCATGTGGCAAGACAGTATGCATTAAATTTATGTTGAGAGTTTGGAGACGTTCGTTTTCAATACATTGCTTAACAATAATGGGTTAGGCGACGGAAGGATGAGTTATAACCTAGTGGATGAGAGAAATTTTTTTTATAAAAAGAAAAAAAAATTAACTGATAAACAAGAAAGTGCATTGATTTTTTTTTATTTTCTTGGGTTTGAGAAGAAAAGAAAATTTTCATAATTTATAATTAAAAAATTAAGAAAGAAAAGCTTCATTGTGGGCTATTTATTGAGTGAGGGAAGAATTGTTTCTTCCATTAACCAGGGGGGGTTCAACTACCACCTACCTTTTTTCCCTCGCCAACAAACGATGTTAAAATGATATAATGAAATATTCATTTATCTTCTCTGTTATTGAGTGTCAAGTTCGTTCGTTCTTTCTTCCATTCTTTCTCTCTTTCCTTTCATTTCTAAGAGAAGCTTTCCCACACGCTAACATTTTCTGAAATTCTTTTGTGTTGAGGTGCAAGACATTTAATCTGCTCATGGTGGGCTGCTTCAACGACACCCATTTTCAGTAAACCGAAAAACTCTGAACCCATATCCTCTCTCCGCTCTCCATTTTTGATTATAACATTTGCATGTTAAGAGAAGAAAAAAAAATTGCGGCTAATCTTATGAAGGAAGGTACTCCAACCATCTTTCGCACTCTATTAAGCCAAACGGATTCCTCAATGTTGCCTCCATAACTCTCTCTCTCTCTCTTTCTCTCTCTTCAACTGAGGTGTATCTAGCTAGTTGCGGCTTCGTGCTTGAAATGGCTGTAATGTGCAAAACCAACTTGGTTTTATCATTAACAGGCAGCGTTATAAACAAGGCCGTTAGCTTTATTGTCTTTTCTTTTCTTGACCTTCTTGATTTGCTTCTGTGTTTTATTTACAAAGTCGCGGATTTCTTCATTGAGGCTGATTGGAAGCCTTGTTATTGCTGTTCTGCAAAAGAAGCCATAACTAGCAGTGGCAAAATCTTGGTATCTGAACAAGGAGAATCCAAAATTGTTTGCCTGAGTTCTAGCAAGATACAGTTGGAAGAGATTTCAGATACTCTCTATACACGACCTTCGCTAGTGTCTGAAGTCTCAAAGTTAACTGTTAACGAGCTTAAGCGACTCAAGGTTGACAGCACTGTCATACAATCTTGTGAGACGATCAAGAAAGGAACGGTGAGATCAACGTTCACCGTTAATTCTACCATTGTTGAAATGTTACAAGGTAAGATCGGAGGGCAGCAAGCACATCCTATTCCAAGATGGTCTGATTGTGATTGCAAATTTTGCACTTCTTGGTCCTCTTCTAGCAGAGATTCTCTCTACGTTAAAGCTGTAGGACCAAAAGGTAATAGCATTAACAAATAACCATTAGCTTATGACGATGATTATATATTTAATCCTGATTACCTATATTAATCCACTCACCTATTTAAGCCTGAATTTTGGCCGTGTGATGTCAGATAATGCACGTGAAGATGTGCTGTTCATTCATGGATTCATTTCCTCTTCCGCATTTTGGACCGAAACATTATTCCCCAACTTCTCAAGTGCAGCTAAATCAGCTTACCGATTATTTGCCATCGATCTGCTGGGGTTTGGGCGGAGTCCTAAGCCAACCGATTCCCTTTACACTCTGAGAGAACATTTGGACATGATTGAAAAATCTGTGATTGAGCCAAACAAAGTTAAATCCTTCCACATTGTGGCTCATTCTTTAGGCTGCATATTAGCCCTTGCACTAGCCGTGAAACACCCCGGATCAGTAAAATCCCTTACCCTACTTGCACCGGTGAGTTCCATTTTTTTTTGCCTTTTAATTTTCTGTTTTAAATTATTTATGTGTTAGCAAATGAAATTGAATACGTGGTTGCAGCCGTATTATCCAGTACCAAAGGGTGCACAAGCAACGCAGTACGTGATGAGAAGGATAGCACCCAGACGTGTCTGGCCACTAATAGCATTTGGGGCATCAATGGCTTGTTGGTATGAACACATCTCCCGGACAATTTGCTTGCTGATTTGCAAGAACCATCGGTTGTGGGAATTTCTCGCCAAACTTGTGACTAGAAACAGGTAACTTCATCTACCCTTGAAACTTGTCAACCAAAATATTGCATTATTAAAACCATTTTTTTAAGATTAAATTTCAAATGTCATTTTGAGCCCCCCCCTCCCCCTCTCCCGGTGCACGAAAATTATTGAAATTTTTTTCTTCACATCGCACCCTGCACGAAAGCTTAAGGATGCTGTGATTTGTCCATATCGAGGATGTACTTTACACATGGCGAGTAGATGATCCCGGATTCGTGTTGAAAAGCAGGGGCCAACTCTATATAATGTAATAACCCCTTCGTATTTTAATACTGTCATAGTATTATTCATTCACTAAGGGACGTGAGTGATTAATCTTGCATTGAAGTAGAAGGGGTAACATTTGCATGCAATTCATTATTTTCTTTCTTTTTGAAAATGATAAATTTGGCATCAAACGTTTGCTGATATATTTGCTCCATGGTAGGCCACCTACACAATTTAATAAGGAGAAGTTTGCAAATTTTGGTTTGACATATGATATCGCGGTTGCTTCACTGCTTGAGAATTTTCTTAACTATATGGATAATGCTTTCTAATTCCCACCTTAATCAACCACCGAAAAGAAAATTGACAAGTGTGGTAGCATGTGATGCGTTTGCAAAAGCTTCCTTTTTTGTCTAATTAAAACTTTCCAATGTTGCTTTGGCTACGTAGCTTAGGTCAAATGTCGTTCAGCCCGGGGTCCAACCTAGATGGAGAACGATGTTTAATGCTGAATATTAATTTTTCTTCCATTAATTTACCCTATTGACTTCCTCCAGCTACAATTAATTGTCTTCTAATGCCAATGCATTTTGATAGAGACTTGCATCTACCATCTATACAATGGCATTAATGCAATTTGGCGAAAAAACATTTGCAGGATCAGGACATTCTTGCTTGAAGGATTCTTCTGTCACACTCATAATGCTGCATGGCACACACTGCACAACATTATTTGTGGCACTGCCAGCAAGCTTGATGGGTACTTGGACGCTGTCAGCTACCGCCTGAAATGCGACGTTAACGTTTTCCACGGCAAAGACGATGAACTTATTCCCGTGGAATGTAGCTACAATCTTCAAAACAAAATCCCCCGCGCCCGGGTTAAGGTTATTGAGAAGAAAGATCACATTACCATTGTTGTTGGAAGACAAAAGACATTTGCTCGGGAACTTGAAGAAATATGGAGGAGATCAAGCAGCCACGACTCTTCCTGCCGAGTGCAGAAACACCATTAAGATGCATGTGCAAATAAAATCGATAAAAACTGCAGCCTGAGCTGAGCAGACAAATTTCCCAAGTTTTTTTCCACTTCTAGTTATGGCTAGTTCAAGTGTCAAGTCCCACTTATGCCATATTGCGAGTTTATTACCATTTCGTAAGAATAAAGAGTGTCAATTTAAACAATCTGTTATATACTTAAAACTTGTTTCTAAAACGTTTATTGGCCTGCCAGCGATAAACGTTGAGGAATTAAATGCGATACACGTTGATGTAACTGCATACAGTTGGGCAAATATTTTCCACCATTTCATGAGTTATCGTCAATTTCCGGCTCTCTGAAAGCCATTGATATTTGCTCTTTACACTTGATAACCGATGAAGTTATTTGATAAAATAATACATTTTAAATCATGCATTCGCGATTATAAATAAATATATACATAGCAAAACTTTATTAGTACGCATGCAAGCAAGCTGCCTTGTCTTTTGTTTATCTAAGACCAAAATTGTTTCTAGAAGACAGGTTTTCTGAAAGTGGCGCAGTAGACAATCAAAAACTAGCTAGCCAGTCCCTGCATTTGCTACAATCTTTTAGAAAAATCAGTCTAGAATAACGAATTAGTTGAATTCATAGTTCAATTAGTTATTTTTTTGATTAAAATATTATTAAAATTATTAATTATAATTGTAATTAATCAATAGAATACTTCAAATAGACATTATTTTATACTAGAAATAATTTTTAAATTCGAGAAATCAATACACTAAAAAGAATTTTTTTTTCTTAAATTTATTCTTATTTTTTTATTTCTAGTTCTTAAGTTAATAACTTTTTTTAAATTTTTTTGACTATTTCTTAACAGTTAGATCTTAATTTTCAACCAAAGAATCTCATAAATTAATCCATCCGTGCACCAAGGAGAGTGATTTTCCAAACAATTATCTTAACCAATTAACAAGTACGTTGCCTCACTCGATCAATATTGGGACCGCCCCTTGACAGTAATATCTTACTTAATTTTAAAAATTGTAGCCTCTGTCTACACTTAATCTATGTAAGATAGCACAACACTTCACATATATTCTATATGATTTGGCATGATTGCATGGTAATAGTATTATATATTAAGGAGAGATTTACTAGTCGTCAAGTTTCTCCTTTGCTTCTTCTAGGTAACATTACAATGAGTAAATACTTGAAGAAAACTTGCCATTTTTCAGTTAAGCAGTGTCACCCAACTTTGACTACGTGTACACGCTCCAGAGGGTAATTCAATTGGCACAAATGAACTCGTATACCCCAAATTATGTATTTGACGTTGGCTAACCTATGGAAATAGTGAAAATAGGTATTGTTAATGCATATATTTATTTATATATTATTGTGGGGTTTGACCTCACGCTTTGTTTTCATGCAGGTTGGCGAAATAAGCAACCTAACGTTTGCTAGCTGTTGGCTATGAGACTGTCTAGTATATATAAATATTATTATATAGGATTTCACTGGCTACCAGTAATCGAATACTGCTTTCTCAAATCTATTCCATGAGATTTGAGGACTGTGTCCTAAATCTTTTAAAGAATTTGTGCTTGTCGAGGGAAATTAATTGGCATGGCAGTTGTGCATGCTTAGTCAAAAAATATTAAACATTGGGCCGTTCATCAAAGCGTTTGGGCTGTTGTTTCATTTCCACGTTCCCAGTTGCAACTTAGTCAACGTCTTGAGTCGAATGGCCCTTTGGATTCATTTGATCCAGTATCGAATGGGTTGAATAACTGTGGCGAAAATCGTCGATTGCGTAAATCCATTAAAGTAAAAAAGGAAAAAGCAGTAACTCAGAGATTCGTTCACCGGATACTGGGGATTGTCTGATTCCAGGTCTGCTGTACGTGGTTTGTACCGACCTTTTTAGTATTGACGGTTCATCAGAAATTGATCGTAGAAATAATAATAATAATAATAATTGAATTCGCCTTTGACTGACAACTACGCACGAATTAAAATTCAACAACACAAGCTATTGCAAGTCAACTAAAATTCAACGCCACGAGATATATATGACAAAATTAAAACAAATTAAAGGAAATTTCACCTAAATAAAGTCAAGGGAAGAGAAATCATTTTGGTGGTACAAGATAATTAACCTGACATCCGAGGAAGAGCCAATTCTAGTGTTGCATTCTTTGAAATATAGCAGTTCTTATAACCTCTTCACTAAATAATCCTTCTGGAACTCTGACGACGATGTCTTGAAGCATCACATCTCTCACGCTTGATACACTGGCGTGATGAACTTGAAATTCGAGATCTCTAAGCACATCCATCAGCTTTGCTGCCGGATAATTTATGTCTGGGCACTGGACCCGTATCATCGCTTCTGATCCTATGATCTTCACATCTACATCCATTATGTTAACACCATGGCCACTTGGCGCTGGCCTCATCAGTATGCGATCATACGTAGTAGTGGTGCTTTGACTGTCATAAATGTTCCTGCCATACACCTTTGATTTTCTCGACTGTTCTTGGAGTTTGGTCTCTAATTGATCAATCTTGGCCTTGAGTTCTTTTATATAAGCTACAGCATCAGCGAGTAATGAAGCTTTGTCCATTTTAGACACGTTTGGAACCACTGAACGGAGGGCATAGAAACGATGATTAAGCCTCTCACGCCGCTGCCTCTCTGCTTCAACATGGTTCAGCGGAGACTCTCCTGCTGCCGTTGGTTTTCTTCCTCGTTTCTTAGACGTAACATTGTCTGTGTACCCAGAGACAAAATTCCCATCTGAATCGGAAGGGCCGGAATCAGAAGATGATCGGCCTAAACCAGCAATTTCTTTCTTAATGTCCCCTTCTCGTGGCTTCTCTTCGAGGGCCCATTCTTTCTGAGGCCCTGAAAACATTCCAATGTCCAGGAGAGGAACGTTTCGACTGGGAGCTTGAACTTGGCTCTCAGAATTAGCCTGCTTTGAGAGCAGACCAGCAATGTCAGGGCCAAAAATGGTTTTGGCTAGTTGCACTAAGCTCCAATCTTCTTTGATCATATCTGAAGAACCCAATTCCAAAAGTCCACATGGGGTTGAAAGACAGACCAAAGTCTGAATCCCATGCATACGAGCTTCCTTTACTCTTTCGCACTCGTACAGTTGTAGTTCATGATCACCCGTCAGCCACGCGAAATCACCGGAGCTGAAAACTCTGCCAAAAACCCCATCTCCTATGGCAAATGATCGCGTTACAGACACCGTGTAATACCATTCATAGTCAGTAACATCGCCGTCAACCATTCTATCCAAGTCCATAACCTCGCCGAATTGAACTTGAACGTCTTTGGAAACCTTCTTCCTCTCCAGGAAGAACTCAAATTTTGGTTCGTGACTTGGTTTGTTTGCGGCTCTTGTAGCAAAATCCTTGTTGCCACGGAAATAGCCCTCACCCCAGGATAAAACAAGGCGGCCATTAACATCTTTGGAAGGTTGCCAGAAGATGGAGTAAACCCACCACTCAGGCCTGCTCTGGACGATAAATTGAAGTCGCTGTTGAAGCGTTGGAGTGGTTTCTTGAGAAAAAGGGATTGGATAAGAGGAAGAAGATGAAGACACAATATCTTCCATGGATGGTTTCTCTCCGTTGCAGTATAGTAGCAAATTTTTTCTCTTTTTTTTTATGGTTTTGAGAGAGTGGAGAAACAAATATTGAAGCAACAGCAGAAAAAAAGGAAATGAGATATTCCGGGGGTTCGGAGAAAACAGTATAGATTTCTTCGCATTAAAGGGACAACAATTGAGGAACTGTTTTTGGCAAACAGCCTTTTCCTGTTTCGCACCTTTATAACATGATGAACCTGTGGCATCCAAGGGAATCAACCTAATTAATCAGTCGCCTAATCTGTAATTACAAGTCTTGTCAATGGCTACTTCTAGAATGAAATTGTTTTCAATTTTAGTCTACTATCTACTGATTGCAATATTAGAAAATTTATTTTGTTATAGTCAAGGAAGGAATGGTTTGTCTCATTGGAAAGAGTTTAAACATTAAAAGTCAAGATCGGAGTGCCTCGTCATAATAAAATTTTTCTTTACTAAAGCTTGTTAAAAGCCATATACACGGAATAGTTTCCCAGATTGGGAAAATAATAAATTATTACTGCAAGAAGCTCAAAAATGGTAACGTCACCATCACGAGAGGAACGCAAAATCTTGCGAGGCCAATTTGGGCTCATAAACGCATGGTTTGATACTAGATGCCAAAGTCTTACATGGTAGGTTGTCTCTACAGAGAACACAAGCAACAACTTGAGAAAATGTCCTTGAATTTAATTTAATTAGGCTATGGCTATGCCCAGTTCGTTATGTTACTTTCAGTTTTTGTTCATCAATAAATGAACGGGGGACCATGCCAACACTCACCCCTATACGATTAATACAACAGCAAAAGTTATTATAGTACTCGTATATGTAAATTTATTTACTAACCATGTGTTAGTTTATAATAAATTAGCGTAATACCGATTTTCTTTTTTAAACCCAAAGTTATTGGTAAATTTTGATCAAGTAAGTAAGGATATTCTTATTATTTTTTTTTAATTTTTTTGTTATTATTATCAAGATATAGGGATTTATTAGATAGCATAAATGGATAACAATTCCAAATTAAATGCATCAATCTTTAAATAAAATATATTTTTAAAATTCTATATCAAACAATTTTAATAAAATCACATCATGCATTAATTTTAATTTTGTTGTTCCCTGATAATCGTTGTCACTATCATAATTGTTTAAATTTAAAAATATTGTACGCATGCTAAAATTTTATTAGATAAATGTACGATTGAAAAGATGAAGTTTTACTAATAGGTGTGTAATAAATATATATATATATATATATATATATATATATATATATATATATTTCGTGATGTGTAATAAAGTTTAGAACATTACATGAGTATTATAAATTAAAATAAGAATTTAAATTTTTTTATTATTTTTACGATATAAATATATATTTAATAGTATAAATTAAAAATAACTTTTAAATTACACAATTATCAATAAAATCTATTTTAATTTGTAAATAAAATAATTTTATTTGAATTATTTAATTAATAAAATTATATCATGCATTAATTTAAATTTTTTTAATCTTATTATCGTATAGTAGTCCCTATCAAATAATGATCAGTTTTGAAAAAATAAAAATAAAAAATTTCTTACTACATAATTATTGCCATAAAATTTTAATAAGTTGTCTCGTATTGTATTGTTGTACTAATTGAAAATAAGAATGTTCCAACTATTTCTGTTGCCCTTAATCATTCAAGTTTTCCGTTGACGTGGACCTTGGACGCAGTTGCCAGCAAATTTAGCCTTACGCGGTGTGTACATCACATCGACGCCGGCTTTTAAGTTGCAATTAACGGAAAAGGTCAATTAACATCATCAGGACTGAAATTCCGCACGAATAACACGAAGTTTTGCCATTCGCTTCTAACCAATAGTGAGCCAATTCCCTCCGGTGCAGAAACAGCTGGTGCTCTGCAGGAAAAGGCCATTTCTCCCCGCAGCCGTGCGCGTTTGATAGTCTAATGCATTCATATTCAAGATTCTATTATTTCGGTGTGAACCACCCCGAGACAGAAATATATATACATCGAAATTTATTACGCCTTGTCACAAATCACCGGCCTTACCCTTATCGTGTTATACTTTCTACTTATGTCAACAATGTCATAAGATAATTTAATATATTAACTTTAGCAATAGACAATGTCATAAATTTAGTAGGACCAAATTATTTGTGTTATTTCTACGTTTATTTAATAAAATTTGTTTGCATAGATTTTAATTTTTAAATTGACCAATTAATATAATAATTATGATAATAAATATATGTGTGTGTGTATATGATATGATCCCTGTTAAGAGATTGTGCGAAGTAAGATTCAAACTCTGCTATCAAATACGAGCACAAAACAAAGTTTCGTTTATTCTGAATTCAACTTAATAAATTATGAACAGAGCAGAGGAAGCAAGGCTCCATGACGTGGAAATTACAAAAGCGACCTCATAAATATTTCTCTGCCCTTGTTCGATGAATATTTTTGATGTACTACACGAAAACCGCGTGCAAGTCTCCAAAATTAGCCAAGGTATGGAATTATAATGCATCCCTTGCTTCTAAGACCGGTTTGCTTGTTATATGATGCCAAGATTGGATGACTGTCTGATTCTACGTTTAAATATAGATGCATTGCATGGTGTAAATATGACAGACAGGCTGACAGCAAGCCGTCCCTAGTAGGATAACCAATGAAAACATATGTCCTCTGGGCAAAAAGGGAGGGGGCCAGAGCCATGTGACATATAAGCCGGGAGAGAAACCCATACGCAACTCGCACATGATTTTTGTGGGCTGCTTCAATCCCATCGAGTAAACAAAGAAGAAGGAAAAATAGAGATATTAATTCGTACGGGTCAATTCATGAGTCTTCGTCCGTCGCTTTTGATGTGCTCTCCAGTATTCACGCTGTTAATTGAATATCTCTCTCCAACTGACAAAAGGTAGAGAGGGAGAGATGTGTCAGTCATGATTAGACGTTTAGTTCTTCCACCAAAATTTAATCACAATTTTAACTTACTTGTAATGCTCTTATGGCATGTGACTTCTGGGCTTTTACTATTGGTTTATGGTTCAGTTTCGTAACCTATAATTACAGTAATAATTTAATAATACATAATTATTTGTTGTCCCTTAATTTTATTTTATTTTACTTTACTTTTTAATAATACCTATCTTATTATCATTTACATTAAGACAAATTTGTACTTGATATTCTAATAAATTTGCGCTTAATCATTCCAGGGGTTGTGATTCTCATTTTGCTAATATTCACGCTTGTAAAAAAATAATAATAATTAAAAAATAATATTGAATTTGTTTCTCATATTCTCTACCTTAGTCCTTAAAATTTCAAAAATTATTACTTGGGTCAGTTGTTGTTTCATGTATTTCTCGTATTAGTCACTTGAGCCTTTTAAGATTTTATTTTTAAAAAAAGTTCACTTTCATCTTCATCTATTGTCCAACATTCCTTATGTATTCTTCACTGTTGATCAATCGCCATTGCCACCAAATAAAGAAGATCCATCTTACCTGAAGAGTGTGGAATGTTATTACTTTTGTCCCAAGACAAAAGTTCGATGGAAGACTTAACTTATTTGACTATTAACCCAGCTGTTTTCATAGTAAACTCCCGATTTGTTTTAAATAATATTCATTTTTGAGTTGCATTTGCAGCTTTATTTCACAGTTTCACCCCCATTTCATATTTAATATTATAAATAATGTATTATATAAGTCATTCACTAATCACTATAATGTCATGTCTCATTCACATTTGACCAATCTTTCTTTTGATAAATAATTCAGAACGATAATATAAAATTAAAAATAATTTATAAAAATAATATTTGAATTTAATCAAGAAATAATTTAAAATATTTATATGTATGATAGAAAATTCTATTATATATATATATATATATATATATACACACATTTAGAAGGAATCAATCATCGTAACAAGGAAGTTAATGAATTTAATACAATATTTTATGGGGTCTCATTTATAAGAATTGGAATACGTAGGACCAAGATGATGAAAAGTCAAATTATTTGTTCTCGTAAGATTAAAAAAGGAACAAAACCAGTTCAAATGTCATTGTTGTTACGACAAGTGAGCACTACATTTACTTTAACAAGTTTCGTATCATTAATCATTTAAATAAATAGATTTACGAGTGATGGATGCTGTTGAAGTAAAGAAATAATATATCATTCTCCGAATTTTTTTGAAAAAAAGATTTCAATTTGACAATTAGCAGGAACCCTTCACCAATTAAGATGTCATGGGCGTGGCAATGCTTTTAAATAAAGTGAAGAATGTGAGAATAATAGCATATTGTATTAAATGAAAAGGAGTAATTAATAGTGTATAGTGATTCACGCAAAAGTAATCTAATTAGTTTGCATAAAATTAGACTTTAAAAAATTATTCTTATATTTCCATTTGAATTACAAGAAGAAATCGATTGATTGAATGTGGGAATGTTCAACATAGCTTTGGAGGAGATTAATGAAATTTACCATATATCCATAATGTTATACAAGAATGAAAGCAATTGGGGTTTTCATTTCTCGACTAATAAGGAGAGGGTTGCATTTGACTTACAAATTTAATTGATAAAAGGTGTTAGTGGGGAATTAAAAATTATTAATTACTTGGATACAAAGCAAAAGAGCTGTGCACGGATTGACTAACTATGATTTTCTAGTCATTTGACATTAATCTTTTCACGTAGGAAAGTCATTAAATCTACTTTTACTTTTATTATATTGGAAATTGAACTATATCAATAAACTAATACAAGATCGTTATCTCAATGGCCTTTTGCCAATACTATTTTCAAAGATTTCAATCGGTGTCTCTTGGATTATATTATATTGCTTAAGTTTTTTCTTTAATGGATTGAATTTCTAGCATTTCAAAGTTTTGATAATAAAAAGAATTAATAAAATATAAAAAAGGTTACGCCATCAACTATACTATACTCGTATTTCAATTTTTATTTTTTTTTAAATGTCATTTAAAAATGCAAATTAACATTAAAATAGAGTGATTTTAACTTTAATACAAAGAGAATTATGCCTCAAAATGTTACATTTGTAGATCCAACGCGCTATTAATAATTTCAAATATATTATCTTGAATAAAAAATTTTTTTGTCAAAATTAAATAATTTAAATTTTGATTATAAAAGAAATTTATACTCATTTTATAGTCCATCAGAAGGTGATCTTTCTTTGTAATTTTTAATATATTCCATGATCAGCAAGGTAATTACAGTGATACATGATTGAGTTACGATAAACATTTAGAGAATTGAAATGACCATTTGAGATAACCTTTTGTCATACAATCATAGTTGATAAATTTCAATAACTTCCCGAGCAAGTGATTCATGGCGTATGGTCATCATTCACACCACTCTTTTCTACTCCATGCTAAAAATGCATTAAGCAGCTGGTCAGTACTGTGCCCTCTACTCCGTCATTATTGTGCTTAAACCGCGTTTTACCCGTCAACGAAGAAGATATTGTAGAACATGTTAAAGTCATAATTTCACTGTTTATCAATTGTCGCATACTAACTTAAGTCAAAGATCATAATGGCGTTTGGTCTTCGATGGAGAAATTGGAATGGTTAATTGTTGCTTCACTGCTGTTAAGAACTTGAATATCTGATGAGTTGGATGCAAAATATTCCTCAACAAGTACGTGTTAATCGTTTTTCAGGTGTGAAACCCCCTACATTAGTACATTTACTGTCCGTTAATTTATAAAAGTTGGTCAAACCTCTAGCGTCAAAGGGTATGATAAGTTCATAGATTAGACGGTTCGTGCCAAACATCATGATGATTTATGTTTGAAATGGACATCAATAGCAAGTCTACACACGTAAATTTACAGTTGATTGATTGCCCCATGCATGTCTTCCTATAAAATTTCAAATTAAAATTCATCTTTATTGAAATGACAATTGATTCTATCGATGAATTCTACGTACTACTCAATTTTCACCCAAGTAACTTAAGCGGGAATTCCTTCGTTGCCCACAAATAACTGGTAATATACCGGCGGTACCAATGCAGCGTTGCCTGGAACATTGCATTCCCCATTATAATTCCCTGGATTGGCCTTTTGGGCGCCCTCCAAAGCCAAAATTAACAATCTCTGATTCATTGCAAATGGATATGCAGTAAATGATGGCGCCACAATTGTAACATGAACCTTACCAACATCTCCTCTTAAACCAAACCCTGGATTTATGATGGTGGTGGACGGTCTGGATTTATTTGATTTCAAAAATATGGCGAATAAAATGCTTCAAGACTCAGTTCGGTGGGACACGTTGTAGGGATATTGTAGTTTACGTTTGGATTATTGCAACCAAAACATGACCATCTGATGACAAATGAACTGTCGAGTTGTACAAATGTGGAATCTTTGAAAGACTCAAAATCTAAAACCTGTTAATTTTTTCAGAGTTTGGGCGATAAATAACTGGATTTAAAACTGGTTCCCTACCAGGTGCCTTTTGAAGCTCTATTTATGATTACCCCCGTAGGCAGCAATATCATGTCACCCATCATTCCTTTGAAAGGCATTTCCTCCATTTCCCAGATTGGAATATTGTCAGTAATTGTGAACCGACCACAATATTTTGTACCCGGAAGAAAATTTGTGCATATGAGTTTTGATTTGAATCCGGCAATGTTCCACCGCAGATTAAGACTTCAGCGTCTGGTGTAGCGTTGTTATTGTCTGACAGTTCCACAGGAAGGAGAACTGACGAGCCAGTGCTTGGATAATTGCGAGAAATGCCACCGGGTGTCACAGGATATTTCCTGATGATTTTGCTGTTCACGTAGTCAAGTAGAATTGCACGGTCATTTGCGAAAATGAAGAGATTTGGGTCTAAATTGTCGGGAATCTGAGCAGAGTATCTATTTTCTTTTAAGGAATGGAATTTGGTAAAAGTGTTCGATCAGAATTATAGCTTTTCGGAATGAATTCACATGTAAATAGTGTGAATGTAATCCCAAACACAACCTAAGCATGTTTGTAATAAATTAGTTGAATAGTTAATTTAAATAACTGAGTATGTTAGTTTTTCAGATAAAATTATTAAAAATTATTTGTGATATTTGTCCTTTGCTATAAATAATTTGAACTAGATATAAAATTAAGTTTGAGTAATTAATAAAAAATTTAATTTTTTTTTCTTGAAATTGATTTGTTTTTATTTTTAAAATTTGAATTTATTTAATAAAATTTTAATTATTTGATCATTTGTTTTAAATTTTATTGGTAACAGTTTAGTTTTCAACTAATTGAAATCTCCCACCAACAACAATGATTTTCCAATTTGGCAAAACTTGATCGAAAGCATACCAACTTGGTGAAACTATACCATTTGGATGTTCTTCCCAATCACAATCTAAGCACGGCTTGAAATTTCCAACCCCACGTTTTCCAAGTCTAAGGCCATCGCTTTGAATTAAAACACCATCCGTTGACAATGCACCAGAAAAACACCGTGTATCTGTTTGTATTGTCATGAGGTCGGACATTTCGTGTTATGGGATTGAATTCTACAGCATGAGCATGGCAATCAGAAGTTGCATATCTTTTACACACTTCCCTTGCGGTACAGTAATGTTGGATGGAACAAAATTTGATGAAATGTAATAATTCGATCATTCGGTAACAATGCGGTGTGCATTGCTGAAACTCCAATACTTCTCTTGAACAGCTTCCGTTTTCCTTGGAGGTTCTGGCCAACAAATATTAAAATTGTGAAAGAAAAGATTGCTAAGAGGAACACTGAAAGGTTTCCTGTCATGTTTGATCTTACCATTGCTCATTTGACAGATGTGTTTATGCACTGCAGTTCTATTCATGGTTTTAAATAATTAAGCCATAGCTTTAGATTTGTACGGGAACATTAGTAATTAATAGATCACCCGATGGAGGGAAAAAAAAATGGAATCTCATAGCTCACTCGACCTCTGTGTTCTTCAATTTAAGGAAGAATAAAGAAGGATTTTTGGTTTGGGGCAGAATTAGACCATGCAGTTGGTTTTCCAGCGGTGGCTTCGGTGGGTGAATGGTTCATAAAGGTCTGGGGCTTAGCATTAATTGCATGGTCGGTTAAGATTCAGGACTCTACAGTGCGCGAGATTGTAGATGCATGAACTACCAGATTTTTTTTATTGATAGACAGAAGCATTTATTGGCTATGATGGTGGTTGCGTTCTATTAATGGATGGATCCGTTGGGATTGGGCTGTCAAAAGTAAAGGAATAAGCTCCAAATAAAGCTATGAATTTGTAGTCTCTAATTGATATTCGCATGAAATGTACGAGTGAATATAAACCACTGATATGAACTAGTAATAAGAAGTTGGTGCCAAAATGCCTGTCAGATATGCATGAAGTGGCCAGTAAATCCATGCAGCTTCGTTGTTCATGTACTCAACTGTGAATTGCTCGGTGTTATACTCTTAACCTTGTTGAACTTGATTTGGTGCGGCTTAATTTAGGAGCAGGGCCCGGAGGGGTCTCAGCACGAGTCTCACAAATTTTTTGCATTTTTTTTTCTTTAGTTTTAATTGGGTATTGCTATAATCTTCTACAGGGATAGGAGTCGAATTGTTTACAACAAAATTATTTTACTTGCAAAAGATGCATGATTTTGTTTGCAAAAAGAGGAAAACAAAAGTGCATGACTTTGTTACCGCTTTGATTTGGTCAGACAACTCAGCAACACAACAGTAGATGAACTTTATTAGCTGTAATGGCAAACAGGAACAATCCGCGTTAGCATTCGCCACTCGATCGATTGTGGATTCTATAGTTGTTGAGCACTACAGGGACTTGAACTTGGACCTAAAAGAGAATCTTTGAACTTTAATCATTAATTAGCACGAACCATACCTGGTTGGAATTTGGTGCACGGCATGAGCTTAGACTTGCCCCTAACAAGCTCACTTTAAATTCATAATTTTACCGTGGGCTGCGAAATGGTTTGCCTTGGCCAATTTTAAGCAAAAACAGTTGGATCCGCAAATCTCAAGTTATCTAATTTTGCGAGTGCAAGACATGAGGGTAATGTAACAGAATATTTACTTCCAACTTTTACCTCGTGGCAAAACCCTGCTGTATGATTGTTTACGTTCTCTGAAACCGGTAAAACAAAATAGAAATCGAGCATTTCGTAATTCAATAGAGCGTGCAGTATTGGAATTTCAAGCTGCCTATTCCATTCCATTGCAGTGGCTCTTTCGCAGGGTTAATCAGTACCTGTTTTACTGGGTTGCATCGACCGTTAATTGATCATTAATAAAGAAAAAAAAAGGATAAGCAGGTACAAGTGCAATGCTTTGTGAAATAATTATTGATCATTAATATAAAAGAAAATAATTTAAATGGTGATTTATTATGATAGGTATGGGGAAAACTAAAAATAAAATTACACGGTCTTTGGGCCAGACATGTCCAACGGGGCGAGCAAGGCCTGCCTTTTTTTCTCTTTTAATCTACACGTCTCATCCTACATAACCTGAAGGGCATGCATCAGTGACGATTCAAAATCACTGAAAGGGCCCATGATAACAAATTTATTAAACAATGGACTCCAATTTAATATTCACGTGAAAGAAATGCATACCAATTTAATAAATTAAAAATAATGTACTGATAACATAGGCCATGTCAATTCAAAACTAACCCAAATATTAATCTACTCACTGAGTTCATGAACTTGCATCTTCCTTGTGGTCATGGAGATCATAATATGTCCAAATATATTTACGGCAAAAGTTGGAAGCAAAGTGTTGATGGAACAAATATCTATTGCAAAAGATGTAGCATCAGTGAATGATTTGATATGAAACAATTAGAGAATTAATGATCTCTTTGATTATTATCTATGTCTCATCGCACTCACTCACGAATTTTACTTAACATTTCATGCCAAAAGAATATAGTAATGAAGATAAAAATGGCTCTGTTTATATAAATTAAAGCGCGATTATTGATTTATCATCGTCACATTTGAAAGCCTATATAATCTCTAGCCTATGTAATGATACTAAATATATAATCAATGAAGAACACTAAAAGTAGTGATACAATCTACTGTATAAAATTAATTATTGTGACAAGAGATTGAGAGTTGGGATATTTATCTCTATCTCAAATACGCCAAAATCACTCATCCAACTATAAGGATACTATGGTTCGATTTCTCATTTCGGGCATGGCGATCTCAGGCACTCAGATTGGAGGATAGGAGTTTACTAGCAAAGTTGGTGTTTCATAATACAATTAAGGTAATTAACAGGATCAAATTTCAATTTTCCAGTTTCCCTTTAGTTTAGAGAACATATAATCAAGTCGTAAATTGGGGTATTAAGCTTGTATGAAATTGCATTTATCCGAAGAACCTTATTTAAGCTGACAAAACCCTGTGTTTAATTAATTATCTAGAGTTGTGTCCAACAGACAGATACAATATTAATCAGAGCGAGGATAAAGGGGAATCGATGGCGTCAATGCTGATGCTGACTAAACTGTGTTGGTGGTAAGAGAGAGTCAGAGCAATAAAGGCATTCAGTGTTTCCATATGACTCAAGTTCAGAAATTGATGACGGAATGTGAGGTACATTATTCAAACACTGCACCATAAATCCGTCGTGGTTGTCATCTTCATCTTCGTGACCCCTTCTTCTTCTCTCTTTCAACCTGTTCCTTTCTCTATTATTTTCTGGACAGTCCCTATCAACTCCTGAGTTAACCATCAATTCATACCTCATGAGAACATCAAACACATACGATCTCGACAAATTACACAAAGCTAGACCTAAACAAGAAAAAACAAACAAAAAAAAACATTTAACGTAACTGGCAAAACTGCTAATTATCTTATAGAAGAGAAGCCTGGAAATGTGCCATTCTTATCATCTTCAAATCTATGAGAATGCTACAATAGATCACAATTTAACGATAATAGAGAACAATGTTAACTCCAGATTATGACCACCATAATTTTCACAAGAATCCATCTTGTTCAATTTTGACAATTATCTCAATGTAGGTTGGTTACATCAGACACTCTTGTTTCTACTTAATCTCGAAAGTAAACACTTTAAATGTTTTGTAAATACTTACTTTAGTTTGCAGCTAATCCAACTCTCTCATTCTTTTACTCCTGGTGATTACATCTCCATTAAGAATCACAATCACCCAATTTCTAATGCGCCCATATTATGAGAAATGCAAAACTTGTATGATGCAACATCGATTTTCCTCCTAGCTAGACCCTTTTTCTCGGGAAAGTGCAGAAGTAAATTCTCGGGAATTACAGTTCTAAACTGCAAGTGCTCATGTGCAAGACAAGACTACATGATTAAAGCAAATCAAAGGTCCAATCCATCACATCAAATATATATATAGATAGATTTATCTCCAGAGAGAATCCATATAAACTGTTATCGAAAGTTAAAAAAAATACAGTACAAAGGATGAATAAATTTCGTAATTACAAGTGGGTTCCTCTCAAATGGAGTTAAGCTCAGTCGAGTCGAGTACCTTTGTGCTATGAAAGATTATTCTTTTACCTTCCTTTTAAGCAATAGAAAGTGTGAAGCATGCGTTTCGCAAAAGCTAGTATGATCGAAGTATCAAATCGTAGCAAACAAATTAATTTTTCAAAAAGCATATCGAAACAAAAGAGAAAACTTTCGTAAAGAAAAATTTCACAGAACCTTGTGAACAAAGATATCATTTGTATATAATATAAACTTCAACTTACAATACCACCAAAAATCCATAGTGTTGTGCTGAGCCCATCTCTTTAGCTTTGCAAAAGGACATAAGTTGACTATTGTGACAGATCCAAGCGGCAATATTAAATGACTAAATTGATCAGAGATAAAGCTGAAACAAAACAAAAATGGACGGAGATTACACAGTTTCCACAATCCACATTAAACTCACCTTCACTTGGAACAACAAATGATGAAGAAAAAGAGTACAAAACAGGACAAAAACATGTACAAGACATCATATTTGGAAACATTTCCAAAGTTGAAGAACCCATTAAAAGAAAAACATAAATCAATTGAAACAAAGAGATGCAAAGAAAGAAGAAGAAGGTCGATGTACGTGACACCAGACATGGAACAGCAGAATCAAGGGGAAAATGTTTAACGGAAAGGAAAAGAAACGAAAAAGAATATCTCAGGAGTCAATAGGAGAAGTAGATCAGGGAAAGAGCAGAAACGGACAGAGAAGATTCTTTAAGCCATCATGAAAGAAATCTGTCCAATGATGAACCCTAAAAGAGCTAAGACTGACAAAGAACACAAACCCTGATCTATCATATTTAGGGAAAAATATATAAGAGTAATGATGATATTTTCCTTCTTCAGTCAGAAAAAGAGTTAAAAGCAGTCAAAATCTTTCATCATTACACCAATCTGCTCCTGGCCAACAACCTTGATGTCTCCGTTGACCAAAATAAACCCACGTATAAGATCCAATAACAACACAAAATCAATTAAAAAATAGAAAAAAAAACTTAACAAAACTTGGAGAACTTGGAACTTACCCGCAGATCAAGTCCAGCGAAGGAAAAAACGAGCGACAAGTAGAAGCAATAACAATTGGGGGGAATGAAGCCTGGTCCGACGTCTCAAACTAATCATCAGCAATCAATATCTCAATTGAACTTTTATCAAAAATCTGTGGAAAAAATATGACGATCAATTGAGAGTACTGAAATCGTAGATCTAATCAGTGGCCTCGAGCCAGACAACATTCCCCTCAAAAGAAATCAGCTTCCCTTTCTTCATTCTGCCATATTTCATACACATAATTAACAATAAACCTTCAAAAGAAGCACAGAGAGAGGGAGAGAGAAAAAGGGAGAGCTTAATTTGTGCGATGAACGTGTTGTGAGGAATGAAATGAAGAGATAAAAAGAGCGAGGAAAAGGAGAGGGGGATTGGTAGAAGGAGAAAAGTACAAACAAAGTAATGAAAGCAGCAGGACCCTCTTGACCCTACTTATTCAGAAATGACCACGACTCCCCACTCTCTCTCTCTCTCTCTCTCAGCTCATCTCATTGTCTACATCATGCAAGTGTGAGTGCGCGCGTGTAATTCAGCCTATGTTTTTCCTCTTTATTATTATTTTCTCTCGCGCTTTTTACTCTTTACAGGCTGATGCCAAATCCCATATCCACCGCGAGATCATCATCATGACCTAATCAAACCATCAGCTACCACAATTTAGCTATAGCTTAATCTCAATTAATCAACCCAAAATCAAACTAATCCCACGGTTACGGTTAAGAACCCTATGAAGAAAATTTTTGAACCATATGATTTGGACTTCACGACGGTACTGATGAATGATGATAAGACAACACCAAGCAAGCAAGCCAAAAAATGAGTCAGAATTAGTTGAGCTAATTCACCGACCCTCGTACTTGAATAGAGAAAATATTATAAATATACTTTGTTTGTTAGTTTTACAGTAAAATTATAAGTTGTAAATGTCGGTAAAACTGTAAATGAAATTTCATTAAAAGGGCAACTCCCTCGCTCAGTGCAAAATTTTCTCAACTTTTTCTACGCTCGCGGGGGATTCGAGATGACAACGGGCACAGACGACGGACAGGCATTGAAAAGAGCAGCAGTCACGTACTGTTCGAAATTCAGGTGCTCTCAGGTCCACCCGATGACACATGGTCCTCCCCATTCAGATTCATTTATAATTTTACTACTTTCAGTGGGTCCCTTGAAGCCAATAGGGTTGCCGTGCTCACTACATACTACTCACTTCCCAGTCTTGCCTTCAGTATCAGTGGAGAAATCGGTTGCATTTCACTCTCAAATTTGAACCGAAAAAGATTCATACCAAACAAGGCATATGTCAATGTATAATTCATTATAATGTCAAGTACAAATATCACACTTCATATGCATAAATCACTCTTTTCTGATTTCTAAATTCATATAACGAAAATTTGAACAATTGCTGATATATTTTCTCTCACAGTGGATTAGCTAGCTAACAGGATTATTGGAAGTTTTGAAGCTTTTGATTTGTTGGACAAGTTCTTCGGAAGTAGCAGTTGGTTTTTACAGAAACAACGGCAAGAGTAATTAGAATTCTACTTGAATTGAAAATTGGGGTTGGGTGGAGTAAACTTCGGCATTTTAGTGAGCATATAGATTCACTGCATATAATAGACATTCCTCAACAATACCAACCTTCCAACCATCTATCTGTATCCATTAGTTTCGTCCGACTAATAACACTATTTATGCTATGCTCAAGCTTCAAACTGTTTGTGCCTTTTCACCCTGCAGTTGAAAAGTCTTTTCCTTTATTAAAGCATGCATGGCAGGCAAAATGGATTCTTAAAGCATTATTCATGGTACTCAATTCGCTTTCCCAAACAACTCTATTGTCACATTTATTTTAATCTGCATGGCTGGATTTAATCGTTTGCTTAGATATCAGTACAACGTTGAAACATTTTAATCCCACTGAAAGCAAGAGCTTTGAATTATGATTTTCACTGATTTGATAGATGGCTACTTTAACCAGAATTATCTGCACGTCTATAATTTGTAGCCCTGCTCGTTTGTTTATATTACAAAGCATGGAACATTTTAACCACACTGAAGGCGAGAACTTTGAATTGGGATTATGGTGATTTGATATATGGCAACTCCATTCAAATTTTTCTGCAATGCCAAATTCTAACAATCGCCATTTCTTTTTCAAAAGGAGCCCAAGTGCAAAGGTTACTCATTGAGTATCGGTGCAAAGAATTACCCCACAGAATTCTAACCACACTTTGACTCCAATACAATGAAAAAAAGGGATTATAAAGCAATTTCGTATCTATTTTCTAAGTCTAAAGGCCCTAATTTCATGAGGATTGACCTAACCCATCAACAAGACACCAAACTTTACCTAGATTCTTGTTCTTGCGCAATTCCCACCTCAAAATAATATATTGTCTTTATCTCTTTCTTAAAATATATATATATATATATATTTAAAAAAAACTACTGTTTATCAACAAACTCAAACTCAGTTAAAGTAATGTTTACAGCTCATAAGTCAAGACAAGCAGATACAGGGATTGTGATCACATGTTCGTCACAACATATATGCCTTGACGTTAATAAGAATTGCTTTAGTTAACCAATTAATAAACAAATGTTCAGTTTACATAATTCAAGTCTTCATTCACTGTTGCTAGTAAGGCTTGGGGTGGAAGAGTGGTTGAAAAGTGAAAAAGGAGATCTCCCTTTGGCGCAAGCTGCGCTTTTCAGCAGCCAGGTGGGGAGGGAAGGGGGAGCTAACATTGAGAAAAGAAGATTCTCCGCAAACTAAACAACGTAGAAAGTAGAACCAAAATCTTACGTGGGTGATTGATTTTATATTTTACTTTATTGATTTATTGACGTTTGAAATTTCAAAATCACACATGCATGCCTTGAATTTCGTTTCCATTTATTTAACACAGCCAGCAGTTGTTGGAGACTGTTAATTTGCTGCCCAATTGTTGTACCATTGAAGCTGAAAACCCAAAAGTTTCTCTCTCTCTCGGTAAAAATGGCACTGCCGATTGAATTTCAAAGCATTTAACTTTCGGATGTTAAGAAACCGATAAAATAATAATAAATAAAACAAATATGCACGGG
The DNA here is from genome assembly GCA_019650275.1 of Xylocarpus granatum. Taxonomy (NCBI): domain Eukaryota; kingdom Viridiplantae; phylum Streptophyta; class Magnoliopsida; order Sapindales; family Meliaceae; genus Xylocarpus; species Xylocarpus granatum. The sequence goes on from BNST01000929.1 coordinate 274,856, forward strand.
TATTAAAACCGGTTCAAGGTTCGAAAGATTGTGATTAAATGGGTTCGTAAACTGATATGGGCTCTAATGTATTGGGCTGCATTTTCAATATCGTCTAACTGCGCCCAACATCCTATTCCATTCCAACAACTTTTGGTTGTAAGTAGGCCCTATCAATCTCCGTGAATAACACAATTGGGCTCTCCAACTGCCTAAGCCGTTTCTTTTCAGACAAATTAACAAGTAATAAAATTATATAATTAATTATTTATTTTATTTAAAAATATTTAATGCATCAAAAAATATAATATTAACTCGTTAATTTATACAAATAAATTATTATAAAAATTTATATCCATAATATATTTGTCAAGTGATTATAGGACCCCCAATAGAATAGCGCATGAAAATGTGAAATAAAAGTCGCTTTCGACCGAATCAATTCCAGGTGAGCTTAATGTTAGGAATTTAGTCTCACTACTTGAAGACTTGAATTAATCAAGTATTCGGATGAACTGTTCACTGAGGCCCATCTAACGACAAAACGTCAACATCGAGTCTTCAAGAATCAACTTTCTCTGTCCGAAATGGGCTCCCGCAACACTTGTCAACACACATGAAACAAGATAACTCATGGACAGTTGTCCCCAGGAGATTTCAGTTAAGCCTATCAAATTAGCCCCACATTTCCAAATAACCCACTTTTGTTTAACACAGCCACACCCTAATTGCCACGTTTTAACGTCTAAAACCATTTAATTTTCAGTGAATCGACACTTTTGAGCAGACTGCAGACCATTGTTTTTGACCTAAGACAGGGCGTGTCGTAACGACATTGGTCCCATAAAGCCAGCGTTGCTCTGCTTTTGTCCTGACGCAATGATACAAAAGTTGCCACTTTCCAAAAAAAACTTAACTTTAGATAAGGTGGCAATATAGCAGATTCGGCAAAGTTGGGAGGATGGATTTATGTGCTATTCAACTCATGGAAGTTTTGGAATCTTTTCATGTCATTGTCGCGGAAATTGGAGGGAAGATTTCTTGGGGAGGAAATGACACTGCCACCGTTGCATCCTTGTTGATAAACATAAACCCAGATGCAGTTAAGATGATAAAAAAAATTTACCAGATGGGAACAATCTAAATCAATGGAAATTTAAGAAAGAGAGATAACGAAGATGAATAATCGGGTCGGAGATTGTGAAATAGACAAAGATACAGTAATTGTCCCCGTGAAAAACCAGATTTTGGCCCACTAAAGGAATACTCGCACCGTTTTCAAGATTATATATATGTGCCAGGTCATTCAGCTGGTTCACTTCTGTATTTATAACTCCCGGCAACAGGGAAATGCAGTCTACAACCAGCATTAGCGTCGGTAACAAGAAGAAAAGATTCAGTGATGAGCAAATAAAGTCACTGGAATTCATGTTTGAGTCAGAATCAAGGCCCGAGTCGGGGATGAAACAGAGGCTGGCCGATGAGCTAGGTTTACAGCCTCGTCAGGTAGCTATATGGTTTCAAAATAAAAGAGCTAGATCAAAGGCTAAGCAGATTGAGCATGAGTATAACAAACTGAAAGCAGACTTCGAGAAACTAGCTTCCGATTACGAGTTATTGACAAGAGAAAACCAGTTGACGCTTGTCCAGGTATACTCTGCTTCTAGACTGACTGCATATTGTGACGACTGGTCAGTGATCACAAATTCTGATAATTGTAAAGATAATTTCGTGGTTTCAACAGTTACAGAAGCTAAAATATGCTCCGGGAGAGCGGCTCGAAAACAGTGGCGATGGCAAATCGGAGAATCAGGACACGGCTGAATCAAAAGAAGGGCCTAATCGCAAGACTCTTGGGCCTGTCGAGAGCACCGTGGAAGATATTGCCGCCATGAGCTTGGAAGAACACGCGGAATCATCAGGAAATTGGGGCAGATTTGAAACTGGCTATCTTGACGTGTCGAGTTCTATTTTTCAGGGGTGGGAGCTCTGGCCTTGATCCATGAAATTTTTCAATTTAGTGTAATTGGTGGAGGGAGGAGCAAGTTTTGCATCTTAAACAGAACGAATGACGTCCGTCGCATCTGAGAATTCTAACAATTGGCGCATGTAACCTGGAAGGATTTCGTTCATTCTATGCAAACATCTGATGCAATTCTTAAGAATCCCCGCCGTCAACATAACGAGATTGAGGGATGTTCACCGTCGCTAGCACAGTTAATAATATGTTTTCAACTCTTAGGTTGTACAGCGAATTACTAAGTCTTAGTACTGCGGTACTATGTAAATTTGTGAGGGGAAAAGCATGGGTCTGTAATGGCATCAAAACTTGGTCGAATAATCAATTACTGGAAGAACCCATATACCCACATAATCTCATAAACGAATGCTAACATAACGGTAGCAAAAATACAAGGGGGAACATTCTAGTGTCCAACTAAAATCAAGGTAGCTATAAGGATAACTACTTTAATCAAAAAGCAAGTGCAACAATTGCATCAACAAACATTAAGGATTTATATTTCCATGGAATCTTGGAACAGCAGGAAAGATCTACGGAGAAGAGTAACTTAGGATTTATCAGTTATATACTTAAGAAGCTCTTACAAAAACATAATATATAAATGCCTTATCAGTTATATACTTCAGAAGCTCTCACAAAAACATAATATATAAATGCCCCACATCTAGACACAGGATAAGTTAAAAACTTTCTCAGCTTGTCAAATACTAACGTTTGACAATGAGTTATATGCTGAGCAATTCCTTCTAAGCTATGGGAAATTGCTCAGACACTCCACACCTGAGCAAATCTTTAACAAGTATCAAACTTGTTAAACAGATCAACCAATCTCCAAGTCAAGTAATAAAATATACAAAAAATTCTAGTGCATTCAAAGCATGTATACCTGGGATGGTTTATTGTAAACGGAATTTCTTCATTGATATTATAAACAGTAGGCAAAAAGTTATCAAATCCTCAAACTTAAATATTGAATGCTGCTGTTCAAGAGATCCATGCCATCAAGTACGGACATCTCAGAACAGTACACGGGGAAAGTAGTGGTGCACAAAAACCCAGCTCATCTCAGGAAACCACCGTTTAAAGCTCAGGTTTAACCTTCACATCTCCATTGGGTAACATACTTTGTGATTGAGCAAGCCGTTTTGATTCCTGCATTAGAGGCAAATAGCTTTAATTAATAATATTCAGTGGTAAAAACCCACGCAAAAAGAAGGATAACATAACAAGTTCCTCAACTTGCAACATACACTTCAAATTTAATAAATAATCAAATTCAAACCAAATATTGAAATTATGAACATCTTAACTTTGGTTTCAGCATATGGATTTCAATACCAAACTAAGCTACAGCACATGGACATATTTTTTCATTTCTTACAAAGTTGAAAAAAGAGAAAGCTAACTAACAAAATATTGCATTAATTGGCTTGTGACAAACTAACATATTAAAAATTTCACATTAATAGAATCTTCACCTACACTTGGATAAGCTAACAAGTTGAAATTTTCCCTCTAAACACCTGTTATTAATCTCTCATATCATATAACAATTAACAAAAAATATGCTGGAAGAGGCTCAGAAACAATGTAAATTTGACAACAAAATCGGTTGAGACATCAACATGATGCATATGGGTGAGTTTAATATAACTTACAGCGGCAGAACTTGCACGTATCTCCCTATACACTTCAACTTCATCTGGAAATGTCTGCTCTAGCTCCTCTAAGAGATGTTTTCGTAAACTCTGTCAAATTGACAAGTAGGAGGATCATTCTCAAGCTTATTCAATCATAAGTTGAATAAGAATAAAGAAAACAGATGAATACATAAAACTACCTTGAAAGCATCAGTTTTTCCTTTGGTGACCTGATTCTTTGCAATGCAGCTGTTTATGACATCCCTCGTGAATTCATCAGGATTTTTTCCATCATCAATCAAACTACACAACATGCAGCAAATTTTCTTTTACAAACCATAGAAAACAACCTACAATCATCTCATTAAACAAAATTTATCCCACAAACGGAAAAAAAAATGAAAAGAGACTCACTTAAGTACTTCCATGGGGACCTGAATGTCACACTTCTCAGACAATTTAACCATGTTGTCAAGCTCCGTAACAAGAGAATTGCTGCAAACACCAATCCTAGTGAGAAAATTTAGCCAAACCCATAAAACTGAAGTACAATAAACAAAATGGGATTGGAAGGAAAATACAGTCTTTGCAAAAGAGGAAGCTGGGAGGCAGCATTGAAGGAAGAAACGGTGAGGTATAATTGGTGCAGAAGCCCAAGAGTCTTCTGGATTGAATTTATAACCTGGTTCAAATTCTGCTTCGGATCATCGGCAGCTGCAACGGTTGCCGTATCATTTGTTTGATTGCTCAGAATTCCATTGCCGCCACTGGCAGCAGTGCCCGCTGCTGAATTCTGTGATAAATCCATTTCTCTTTCTACTATCAAACACAAAAGAAACCTATTATCTCCTCACTTCCTCTCTGAACTCAGAATCATCCAACAAATCATATTTAATCCAAAATTAATTTCAAACCCACCCTCAGTTTCAATTTCTATAAAATCATGAAACTACTGGCATAGACAAGCGAATGAAAACTCGTAACGAATTTATATATCAGAGTACATAACTCAAACAATCAAGATACGTTTGTTCCAACCCTAATTATACATCAAAGAACAACTTCTATATAAATCTCGAAACAACAGAAAAAAATATAATGAATTACTTACATGAACAAACTGAAATAACAAGTTTCTTCTTCTTCACACTCCCAATTTGACTTCTTCTAGTTTCTGTCCTTCGAATCAACAATTGTCGATTCCGTTGAACCTCAAACCAGTTTTTGTACTTTGAAGTCGGTCTAATGTCCATGTGTATTACATGGTCTGATTGAGCCAGCCCACGGATAATTTGTTGGACCAGATCATCCAATTCTGTGGGCCAGGACTACCAATCTAAGATTTGGGTTTTTGTTAGGGCCGGATCATTTAAATTGGGATTATAAAAACTTTAAGTTTATTCAAATTGTCTCGAAAAATAATTGATAATAATTTTTTAAAATAATACAAAAAAATATTTTATGTATAAATAATAAAATTTATTTTAAAATATATCCGCTTAAATATTTGACAAATATGCTTCTATTTAAAATTTATTTAATATTTAAATAATTAAAAATTAAAAATAAATCTTTTATTTTTTAATTATATATTATTGAATATAAGTAAAATATATTCCGTAATTAATTAAAATTTATTAGATGAATAATAACATATATTATAAGTTCAATCAAGCATTTAAGAGCAAGATATTATTGAAAGAGTAGTAGATTCTTGTCTGGAGATGAAACAAATTCTCATAAGAAAACACAAACAATACAAGAAAGACTGTTCCCAATCCATGGCCGATGGCAGGCTGATCAGGAAGACTCTGTGGCAAAGTATAAAACATGGGCCACAGTGGCACGGAAAGAAGAATGGTTTACAGTAATAGAACTCTACTTAATTACAAGGAATATATGCTTCACTTTCATGTAACGCGGGTGTTGATTATTATATACATAGGTATAATGTTCTTGCTTATTATATTGGATTCAGCTGCAACACTAATTACTTGGATATGATCTCGTTGTCAAGGCTTTATCCAACTTGCAATTAAGTGGAGGAGTCTTAAATCAGACTTTGGTGCACTACACAATTGAAATAATAAAGCAAAGAGAGAGTTGTTAATTACTTGAGGGTTATGCATCAGAAAACCAATCTCCACTTTCCTCTGAAAGGGCCAGCTGTTGAGTTTCTTTATAAAAAACGGAAGCAAGTGCAGATGAGATGGGGAACAAGATATTATATACAAAGCACAGTAAAAAAGAAAGGAACCAAATCAATATGCGGATGATTATGGTTATGATTGCTTTATTGAGGGTCCCTCGAGAAAACATGCCTGCCTTTGGTATATATGCATGATCACCATGTACAACTCAGTCCTCTTATTCTTGTGAGATGACAGTTGAAGATGTCAATATCACGACCTACAACAAATCTTACTCATTTCTATCATAATTAATTCGCCCCAATACATCTTTTCTTCGGGAAGATCGTGGATTACAATAGCAGTGACGAGCGCCCGATCAACGCATAAGGTCAAGGTCTTCCTCGTTGTAAGTTGGCCAAGTTGATCATATTTCAAATAACGTGATTGAGAATTAAGAACAAGATCAAATCTATACCAATTTAGTTAATATCGTATTATGGAATAACGATTTGTTGAATCTTGAATGGTCCAGCCATTAATGAGTCATTTGCCATCCTCTTTTGCTGAACCACTCCTATGCAACTAAAGAAATAATTACCATGATTCATAACCAACGATTTGATTAATTAAATATATTGGAATTTTCAAGCAAATGAGATAGAGATGGATATGTGCAACTTGCAAGTTGAAAATAATGAAATCAATGGACCAATCTTTTTCTCGCATCTCTTACAGGAATAGAATAAAGCCCTGATCAAATAAATTTATGGTTATTTCATTAGTGCTCCCTTGGTAAATCTGATATGGTACTTCCTCACCAATCAACTAGTTAAAACAAGTAAGTTCCAATTGAGATTTAACCACACGTCTGGCGACCAGCATTAATATCAATCGCAAATATCACCTTGTTACCACAACCTGTCGTATCACAATCCGGGCGAAGAAAGAAGGAAAAAAATAAAACTTTGCCACCACTTGATTCTTCTTTAACCGAAAGCATACTTTTCCTTTGAATTTATCATGGAGGGAAACTGACCAGAACGAAGCAATTTGCAATATATGGCTCTGACAGAACTCTTAATGCTTCTCAAAAGACGGTAAATATCTAAAGACAGCATACTTTCCTCTAAAGCACTCATTCATCAACTAAACTTGGGTAAAATTTTATAATGAAAAGGATCCAATAATGGCTTGTGCTTTTAATTGCGCAAGTGGGAATTGGAAGGAGAAATATAATCTACCAAAAGGGAACATTGACTCGATCAATACGTAAAATATGTTGATTAAATCTCAATTTTGCTGTTCTAAAAGAATTATGATGTAAATGTACAAGGTTTTTGGTCCCCCAAATCAAAACAGGTTCCATTAAAAAAAAATAGTTATTCCTATTATGTGACATCGTACGCTTTCCCTCTCTTTCTATCTCTCTCTACTTACACACAGAAAGAGAGAGAGAGAGCCAAGTTGGATGGAATCCTAGTTATGTCGTTGCTCAATCCACAACAACCCAGTAAGCAATAAAGCTATGTATTTGATTCTCTCAATTAGGGCACTAGTTTAAAGTATGTTAAAAGAGAGTTTGTGGCAATAAATTATCATATTTGCTCTATGGATCCATAATTGAACCTCCACATAAACATATCTAGTATTTTATGACAATCAATGTTGGCATCTGCAATCAGTAATGACTCTTTCGAATGCTGCCAGTAATTTGATTCGAATGCTTGCTGTCCTTTCACACAGGATTTCTTTTTCGTGCGTAGAATTGCACAGTCGTAGCAATTGCAAAGCTATAGCCACCAAGATTGTAATATATATATTAATCTATCCCTAGAGTGCTTGATTAGTTGTTGTAGCCACATTTGAACACAACCACCCCCCAACTTTGAATGAAATAATTACTAGAGTAAATCTAATTATTACATCCCTTGTAAATTACTGTGGCTTAAAAACGACGAGCAAAGCACACCAAATATCGGCGTAACTCTTAACCTACCCCTGAATGAGTTGAATTATCAGACAAGTCTCAGTGCTATTACAAAATTTGCCCCCTTGTTCCGTGAATAATAGAACAACGACCTTCTCCACACGCGTGCTCCAATTATCAGTCAAGTTTCAGATTTCTCACGATTTCGGTGCCCACATGTAGTTTGTTTAACAGGTAATGGGAATCAACAGGACGGGGATTGATTTGCTTCTCAATCGTCGTGTAGAATTACTCTTCCTTGACGGTTTTGATTCTTTGGGAATCAAAATGACAGGTGATTAAAGTGAAGGAATAATTTATTTCATTAGAACTGTACTAGGAGAACCCTTGATCATGATATAATCCAAAGTGGAATATTAAAGATAGGCCAGAAACTAAACAGGCTATCCTATGCAAGATTCTGTCCGTCTTATGTTCAAATTAAGAAAAATAATGATCTCCCAACAATCATCCGGGATTTTGACGAGTTGTGGTAGTGGAGCCCACACTTGTCATAAAATACGGCAGCCCCTTGGACCATTCAGTGGCCCTTCTGTGTTGTCCTATGTTTTAAAGTTACGATTATGTCCTTGCTCTCAGGGGCACTTCCGTGGACCTAGACCAGTGGAAATTTCACCAGCAGCTTCGGTGCTCTATAAAAACTGAAAGCTGTCTTGTATTGTCAATCCAATAGCCCATTGCATGTTAAACGTGTCGTCATCATTCGAGTCCACGTGGACATTCGCTGCCGCCCACAGTAGTAATGCTTAGAAGTTGACATACATGCATGCGGCCTTTGTGCCTTCGCGAGAAAGACGTGATGGCTGTTTCCATCAGAGATATCATTCAACACGTGTAAACATCACAAGGCTTTATGCATTCCCTGCTTCTTAGATTTTTTTTTCCTGTATGCAAACTTCAAAAATCAGCCTGTCAATTTCATATGCCAACCCCGCTCTCACTTAATAGACGAGTGATTTAACATATTATATCTCGGTTTCAATTTTTATTATAATCAAAGGTGTAATTTTCGGTGAGGTATTTATAATAATTTTTTTGTTATTTATATATTTATTTTAAAATCAAATAATTATGACAATAATAATAATAATAATTTTATTAATAATTAATTTATTAGTTTTTAAAATATTTAAGCTGTTTTACATAATTATTTTATCAAAATAATTTTAATTTTATACAAAAAAAAATTTTAAGTAAGATTATTTTATTTTATTAGTCTAATTAATGCAATATAATTATTTAATTAATAAAATAAAATAATATATATTTTTTATTATATTAATTAAATAATTTTTTTAAAATTTTATTTAATATAAATAAATAAAATTTTATTTTATTCATTAAATAATTTTATATAATTAAAATTTTTTATTCTTATATTTTGTAATAATATTTTGAATTTAAATTAGAGTAACTAGCTTTGAATAAGAGAGAGATTTGTACTAGAGTGGGCGATTGCTAAACCACGCGACTGAAATGTGCGTGAAGTCTAAACCTTTGATTTCATGACATGGTGGCGGCGGGCATAGATATTTCAACAACTCTCGTTCTTATTATTATTTTTTTTCCCGTTACAGTGTCATGACGATTTGTTTAACGGTTGCTTTTATGATTCCACTATACGCAGTCACAATCCACATGACAGGAACACTCTATATAAGGACCATCGAGCTCTCAGTCCATAGATAAACCAAAAAAGGAAACGTAACAAAACTAAGCACACACAAAAACTTGCCAAGTCTTCTAGTGTTCTTCCTTTTCTATGGAAACCAAGATAGATTGTTTCTGGGTTTTGGCTCTCGCTTCAAAATGCAAATCTTTCTCATCCCAAAACGCTATTTTTCCATGTCTTTTTCTTTGCATGGCATGGCTAGTCGTGGCTTTGTGCTACTGGGCTTACCCCGGAGGCCATGCATGGGGTAAGTACTGGTTCAAGAGAGGAACCAAAGCAAACCCAATACCTGGACCTCGAGGCTTGCCATTTGTTGGAAGCATGAGCCTCATGGCTAACCTCGCTCACCACAAGCTGTATGCAGCAGCTGAGTGGTTCAAAGCAAAACGACTAATGGCTTTTAGCCTCGGTGAGACTCGGGTTATTATTACGTGCGATCCAGATGTGGCTAAAGAGATACTAAACAGTTCAGTTTTTGCTGATCGACCTGTAAAAGAGTCTGCGTATAGTTTAATGTTCAATAGAGCAACAGGGTTTGCTCCTTATGGAATTTACTGGCGAACCCTAAGAAGAATCGCTGCAACACATCTCTTCTGTCCCAAACAAATCAACTCTACCGAGACCCAGCGGTTTGATATCGCCGCCCAAATGGTGTCAATAGTTTCGCGTTATAACGGAGCGTTTCGTGTTCGTGATATACTCAAACGAGCTTCGCTTAATAACATGATGTGTTCAGTGTTTGGTCGTAAGTACGAGCTGGGTTCTTCAAATATTGAAGTGCATGAACTGAGCCGACTCGTTGAAGAAGGCTATGACCTGCTAGGCAAGCTGAACTTGTCTGATCATCTTCCATGGCTTGCTGATTTTGACCTCCAAAAAATCCGCCACGGATGCTCCAAACTGGTCCCAAAGGTGAACCGATTTGTGAACCGGATTATTCAAGAACATAGAACTCAAACCAGCCAAAGAAACAATGATTTTGTGGACGTTTTACTCTCTCTTAATGGACCGGATAGATTGTCAGACCATGACATGGTTGCTGTTCTTTGGGTAAGCAGCAAACTTCTCATGGTAAAAACTATTATTTCTCAATGCATATTTTGTTTTCTTTTGCATGGTGTTTAGTTGCTAAGAAATGGCAGGAAAAAATAAATAACGGAATCTTATAATGTTTTGGACTGAACTGGCTGTCCAGACTCCTGGTTTTCCTTACTTCCGCTACCATTGCTTGGCAATGAAACATACCACTATGCCCTTTTATTAATCTCAATTACTTTTCTTAATCATTTTATTCCTTACAGGAGATGATATTCAGAGGAACCGACACTGTAGCTGTTTTGATTGAATGGATACTAGCCAGGATGGTGCTCCACCCTGATGTCCAATCAAAGGTCCACGATGAGCTCGATCTAGTAGTCGGAAGATCACGACCGTTGACGGAGCCACATATTCAATCGATGGTATACCTGCAAGCAGTTGTGAAGGAGGTTCTGAGGCTACACCCTCCGGGCCCACTGCTGTCATGGGCCCGTCTAGCAATCACAGACACCACAGTGGATCACTATAGCGTGCCTGCAGGGACCACGGCTATGGTTAACATGTGGGCTATCATGCAGGACCAAGAAATTTGGGCGGACCCACTCAAGTTCATGCCAGAGAGATTTGTGAATCCAAAACCCGCTGACATGGAGTTCTCTCTTATGGGGTCTGACCTCAGGCTGGCGCCATTCGGGTCTGGCCGTAGGACTTGTCCAGGAAAGGCACTGGGTTTGGCCACGGTTACCTTTTGGGTGGGAACTTTGTTGCACGAGTTTAAATGGGCACAGTCGGATCAAAACCCGGTGGATCTATCCGAAGTGCTACGGCTTTCGTGCGAAATGAAAAATCCTCTTGCAGTGAAGGTCCACGCTAGGCGAAGGTAAACTTTAAGCTGCAGCTTAGGTAGTACATATATGTTTCTGTGTGGATTTCTAGTCGGGGTTTTAGTTTTACATTAATCATTTGTATTAACATTTTGCACGTTGTGAATATGCTTGGAAATATAAGTGCATGTAACAAGAAGTTTGAGCAGTGTGAATAATTTTACTGTTATAAATCTGTCTTTCAACTATGATTTTCATTGCAAATAAGCCTAAACAGTTAACGTATAACATAAATGGGATTGTTAAGTTTTACCATCTGTAATATTCAAAAGTGATCAAGAGTATATTCATCCGTGTTAGCATTATCAACTCTAGTGGGCTTCACAAACAAACTTTGTCGTTGCCCAAACGCAAGCTGAAGTTCTTAGCCCAGTGGAGATTGATTGGAAGTAGCACTAATTTCCCATTACATCGTTGTTTGACTATCGCGAATGGGCTACAAATCAAAAAGGAGCGGTGTCACGATAACTTGGCCTTGCATGACCCGCTTTGCCTTTTGTGTGTGCTGTTCGTTATCTTAACCTAGAGCAGTTTCTGCCTCTGATCTTCAGATTAAATAGGATAGTCACGTATCGAAAACAAGTAGCAGAAAACAAGTGAAATGCACGTGGAGTGGATGACAATCGACACTGATAACACTCGGTGGAATATGCCTTATATGGGATGGGGATAACTATGCCCATTGCGTCCCAAATATGCATAGATTTGTGATCTGGCTTGATTTCTATTAGCCCAAATACAAAAGCCGACGAGTTCTTTGTATCGACATTTTAAGAAAACTCCAACATTCAGTTATATCATTGTCTTTTTGGCTTGATTTCTTGATATATATATATATATCTATATTTCACGCGGAGTGTGCTAGCAATTTGCATTTCCTCACAACAACATAGTTCGTAAATCGGACAGGAGGAAATAAACAAGTACGACATTTTGAACAACTCTTCAATTTTTTTTTGGTTGATGAGAGGTTGAAGAATTTGTGCTCATAATTGATTCTTGTTTTCGAGTAGTGAAATATCGCAGTCAGACAAAACAATGAGTTGAATCCTCCATCCATTAATTAGCCGACAAGAGAAGTAAAACAGGCTAAGTTGAATCCTTTGAGTGGGAATGGTATCAGATAAAACCGGCCTATTTAAACTGTTTTCAACACAGTTGAGGAAGAGAAGTAAAAACCATTGGACTATTGGATAGTGGTTGAAAGATGACAAATTGAGGTAACCCAGCCACAAGAATTCACGTCCATGTAGACAAGCGGAGAGCTTGCATGGCATGCAGGTAAATTTCAGAAAGAAAGTCTATTTGCACAACAAATATAACTAACTTGGAAGACTTAACCATTAGAAAAACTTAGAACAACCAACGTCCAGCATGTACAGGAAAGGTTTACAAAGAAGAACTTAAGTATACTGGTCTATTCCATTATTAACGCTAGGTAGACACTGACTAGTTCTTGAATAAACCTGAATCCTGCAGTCTGGTAAGTGCTTTTTCAAATTGGCTCCATCTCTGTTCCAATGTCCCTATATATCCTACAGACATCCTAAGCAAGCCCGGTGAAATTCCAGCCAGGGATTTTTCTTCGGCATTCAGTTCGCTACTTGTACTACTGCCGGAGCAAGACATTAGGGTTTCGTAGTAGCCCAAGCTAACAGCCATGAATCCAAATTGTGCGAAATTTTGCAGGTAGTTCATCAACTTGTTTGCCTTTTCTTCGGTTTCCATATCCAAACAGAGCAGTCCACCAAACCCATATTCTTTGTTGGCCATAGACTTCAAGAGCTCGTGATGGGGGTGATCTTCGAGGCCTGGGTATATTACTTTCAGTCCCAGTTTTCTCATTCTTGCGGCGAAAGTCAGTGCTCGGTTGCAGTGTTCCTTCATTCTCAGGCCCAAGTGAGGAATCCTTTCAGATAATTCGAACGCAACCTTTGCATTCATAGTTGGCCCGAGAAGCATCAAGGATCCTTGGTGAAGATCCATCATAGAGTTCACCAGGCTCGCCGGCCCACAAACAGCACCTGGACATATAATTTTTTCCTTGCGTTAAGAGTTTCCTCTTTTTACATTTTATAAATTACGACTGGAGATACGTGGAATAAAGAAAGCTTTGATTTTCGAGGAACATCTAATACTCTTTCATAATTTTTTATTTGAGATTAGAAGATTTTAGGGTAGAATCGAATAGTTAAGGTTTGCGGCCTAATTCAGTCTCAAACGCAAGTCCAGACCCGACCCACATGAGGTTGTACTTATAAATTGTATTGGACTTTATTATTTTTATGCTGCTTGGTCACAAACTCATTTGTCACTTCTAGAAGAATTGTTCTAAATTGATAATTTAAGCACACAGAAAACAACAGGAGTATTCCACAGTGGAAGATACAATTACAAGTGGAATATTCCACACGTGGAAGATACAATTACAAGTGGAAGTTGTTGGAAGTGATCACATGGGACATGCAATAAAAGAAAAGGACAAGGGATGGCACGCGAAACAGAGAAGAGATCAAAACTCACACGGCATGGAGGCTTCTAGAAGTACGGACAAATCTCATATGCCTAAACGTCCTTATCAAGATCGCACTCAAATTGTGTAATAAAAGTTGAAAGCACTGACTAAAGTAGTAAATAGTAACCGCCGGCGCGCTCTTGTCTCGTGACCAAGACAAGACGGGCGTCACTCGCGAGTGGGAAAAACCGAATCACTCTTTCATTTTACGAAAGCAAATTATACAAGGATCAAGATAAATTTTTAATAAATAAATATTAAAATTTTAAATTAAAAATTTTTATAAATTATGTTCCAAGATAAATGGGTAAAATTACCTGCAATAATGTCGGCCCCGCCGCTGATAAACTTGGAGATACTGTGAACAACAACGTCGGCACCGAGCCGCGCCGGCGAGAGAACCATCGGAGCAAATGTGTTGTCCACCACCACCGCGACTCCCTTATCATGAGCTATACGGCTCAGCTCCGGGATATTTGCAACCATGAGTGTCGGGTTAGAAATGGACTCGAAGTATAACACGTTTGTCTTCCCTTGGACGATTGCACTTTTCACCATCTCGTGATCGCCGATGTCAACGAACGTCGTCGTTATGTTGCAAGCCCTCGGCAAGAAGTGGGTCAGCAGCGCGTGAGTCCCGCCATAGAGGGTCCTCGATGCCACCACATGTCCTCCGCTACTGCACAGTTGCATCAGTACGGACGAAATTGCCGACATACCTGGCTCATTACAAAAAGTTTTGACAATATTCCTGCTATTATATTCAAGATTCTAGATTGATTTTTTTTCTTTATCTTGTATAAAAATAAAAAGGAAAATCAAGAAAAAAATAAAAAGAGAGAAAGAGATAGATAGATATACCGCTGGCAGTGCAATAGGCGGCCTCGGTTCCTTCGAGAGCAGCCATCTGACGGCTGAGATTGAGGACAGTGGGGTTGAAATGACGGCTGTAGATGAAGAAATCGCGATCAGGGCCAAGCTCGCCGGAAAACATTCGACGCATAGTCTCCGGCTCCATCACCGTAAAGGTGGCGGAGGCTTCAATAGACATATTAACGCCACCGTGTTCACCAAACTCATGCCTAGCACTCGCTAATGCAGCAGCTGGGTCTTCCCATGCGGCTGCCACGGTCGATAACATTGATTTCTTAGCCTTGAAAAGATCATCACCGTCGAAATCTTCGGTCCCAGATCTTTTCTTGCTAGAAAACACAGCGCACTCAGCCATTGCAGAAGATTTTGGGTATCGTAAATGGCAAATCCCAAATTAATTTGACGATAGAGGATGAGATTTTGTTGGTGAAGAAGCTGGTGCGGGGGAAGACACTATATATAGAGAAGTGGGCTTGTGTGGTTGTGAGTGACACGATTGGGAAATACGGTTGAAAATATGAAAGTAAATGCGCTGTGATTACTACCTCAACTGTATAATTTCCAATGAATCTGTGTAACTTCGTAGGTTAATACATTTCAGACATTATAACAAGGCGATACGATACGCAAGGAATAATGATAATAATAATTTATTCAAACCAATAAAACATCCTAAATCCATATAAATCCAAGCGTAATTAAAACTTAATCTTTCAAATGGTATAATCCTTGACGAATAATGCTATCTTATTTAATATATTTACTTAACTTTTGCATTCTGCTTAATAAAGTAACGCATTTGTCGTACTATTTTCGATCTACGTGTCAATTTGAAAAGTAAATCAATTGTCACATTAAATTGGATAGAATAATTTTCTTTTTATTTATTTATTTATTTATTTTGGACAAAATTGTGGCTAATGTGCGGATAATATCGTGTGGGAAGGATAAGGCTTAACTCGTTTGTAGAAGTCTCAATCTTCATCCGAATCTACCTTGATCATGTTGCTTAGTCAATTAAAGTTGGCAAAGTAAGTCGCTAAACATCTTCATCCTCTCCACACCCCCACGGGGGCAAAGCATCGTGATAGTGGATGAAAGTGATTGCCATTTGCTAGTACCAACATACAGCTAGATCTTTCGAATTCCAAATCGCAAGGTGATTTGTGGTTATGACCTCCTAACCCGAGGGAAATCCGCTACTTTTCAAGTGGACAAAAAATAGGAGATGGAAGAAAATTTTGATACCTTGCAAGAACTTAGCCGAAGGAATCGGACAGATTCACTTTTTGAAAACTTGCCCACGTTCAAAGTCTCTTGGTTTATAGTTGTGATTGGATTAGGCAAAACTAATCACTTGAATAACTATCCGTGTTCTTGTTCAGTTCTCATGCGATTTGCATTTTCTATTATATCCACCTCTCTTTCCATCCACGCATACAAGTAGACAGAGAAGCGCACACGAATAACACTAAATTCGCTCGCGAATTTTTTAACATAACAGTGGATAAGCTATGAGTATGCATGCATGAACAGCATAGCAAGCCTCGTTGACACATTGGCAAGAATAAGATTCTGTTTTCGTAGAATTTTGTTCCGGAACTTGACAGGATTTCCCGAGATTTGAAACTTCATGTCTGCGGATTTATGTTTTGATTTGAATTTTCTGTTTTCCAGCTCAAAAATTGACGCTTTCCTCTCGTCATCTTCCGAAGTGTATGGGATCCGGAAGATAATGGAAGAAATTAATAATGGCAACGAGACAAACTACACGCGAGAACGTGGTCCAAAAACGTACAAAATGGACCCACACACGATTCCAGTCCACATCCTTCTATTGCGTATGGATTCCTACCATCCCAGCATCAAGACACGTGGATTCTGTGGCCCCACTTATTCGGCTACCATTCAAACATCCCATCAATTCCAGTCTCCATGATTCTCCGCTAATTGGATGCGGTGCCTCCGAAAAAGATTAGCCGATGATTCCATCACTGTAATTGAAATGGAATTAAGATATAAATGATTCCGAATGACCAAGAAGGAAAATTAAATAATTATATTCTCACAACAAATAACTAATAATATTTTGAAAGTGGGGTTGGTAGAGTGAGCATTCTGTATTTGAACTCACTGTTATTGTCTTATTGTTTTTAATATTGGTTGATTACACAGTATGGATGACAATAACACTTAAGCATTTTAACTATTCATGTATATAACGTGTATATCTATGACTCGAAGGATTTACGTCCCCATCAAATGAACACGTATACGTAATCCCTTGGTGCCTTTGAATACAAATTTGTGATGGCGGTGGAAGAATATGGACTTGATAGTTGGGATAATAGTTGATCTAAATTCCATTATATAACAGACGGCTACTTCACTCGTAAGACGTAAATCAAAGATTTTTGTAGACTTGGTTATCTGATATATGGATTTCTGGTTCCGAACATGCAGCACAAAGAGTCTGGTTAATTTCCTTTCGAGCTAAACATCAAGGAAGGGAGACAGTGATTCACAACTGCTAACAAAGAAATCACATGTTCGGAAGCGATTCTTTGATATAAGCAGGACAAGCTGGTAGAAAATCCTGACACGGACTAGAAGAATGTATCTTTCTTTCTCTTTCCTTCGACAATTGTATTTTGCAGCATCTCGTGATCGGAAATGTCCACTAACATGGCCGTTATGTTGCAAACCCTCGGGAATGAGTGCGTCAGCAGTGCGTGAGTCCCTCCGTAGAGTGTTCTCGATGCCACCACTGGTCCTCCACTGCCGCATCGTTGCTTCAACACAGATGCAATCGCAGACATACCCAAAAACAACTACAACCACGAACAATTCAGAGTCTGTCGCTCCTTTCTTTAGTAGGGCTCCTACTAGATTGCTTGATTTTACGCCCTTTTTGTATTTTCCTTTTCTTTTTCTTTTGGTTCTTATTGTAACTTCACGTACGAGAAAAATTCTTGAGCATTAATTAACTAGAAATGAAAGCCTGCTGTTCTTATTATAGCACAGGCGGCTGCACTCCGATCACTTGTTAAACATACCTGAATCTTGCATCCTGGAAATAGCTTTTTCTGAATTGGCTCCACCTCTGCTCCATCGTCCCAATGTGTCCAAGTGAAATTCTAATCCGGCCTGGCAAAATGCCAGCCAGGGATTTTTCCTAAGCATTTAGTTCGCTGCTGGTGCTACTACCAGACCAAGACATTAGGGTTTCATGATAGCCCAAACTAACAGCTATTAACCCAAATCCCGGGCAATTTTGCAAGTTGTACCTCAAGTTATTAGCATTTTCTCCGGTTTCCATATCCAGGCACAGAAGTCCGCCAAACCCGTATTATTTATCGGCCATAGACTTCAAAAGCTCATGCTGCGGCTGATTCAAGACCTGGGTATGTGACTTTTAGCCCCATTTGGTTCATTCTACTGGCGGAAGTCAGTGCTCTGTGGCCATGCTCCTTCATTATGTGTCCTAAGTGATGAGTTCTCTCTGATAAGGCTACCTTCGGATTCATGGTTGGACCCAGAAGCATCAACGCTTCTTGGTGAATGTCCATCATCGAGTCTATTAGGCTAGCAGGACCACAAAGAGCACCCGCTGATAACTTGGTGATATTATGAACAACAACATCAGCTCCAAGCCGAGCCGGCGACAGAACCATCGGAGGAAATTTGCTGTCCACCACCACGGTGACTCCGTTATCAAGAGCTATACGGCTCAGCAACAGGATATTTGCAACAGTGAGTGTGGGTGTTGAAACGGACTCGGAGAATAATACCTTCGTATATTGAGTGCTTAATATGCAATATTTTATCTAACTATTATTATAGGCATGATTCTAGATCCAATAATTTAGTAAGATCTTCCCATCAATGACCGGCATTAGATAGTGTGGAATTCTCAAAGGACTAATGTTATTCTTAGCCTAATATAAAATTTGTCCTTAATAACACGCGACACAAATAGCACAATTATATATCATTAGTCTTGCAATTGGGTTTACATTCACCTGGACAACATTAGCCATGATGCTTGCGATAATCGATGATTAAGGTTTCCCCTTCAAACGAAATGATCGCACTTACTCTTGACTGACTATTAGATTAACCGAAAAATTGCATTGAAGTAGAGTGGACTAAGCAAATGAAATTTTACGTACCATGATATGAGCACTAATGTATAAAATCTTTTCAGAACTCCATAATGAATTGTGCTTTAAGAAAAGAAGAGCAGTATTAAGAATGGTGACTTCTTAGTGAATGAATGGAGATTAAATGATACACATTCATTATACTAGAACTAAATCGCATGCATATATATATATATATATATATATATACACGTGAACTAGTTGCCAACTAAACTTCTCGGCTTTGCAAGCCCTCTGAAATTTGCTGCATGTCATCTTTCGCGTCAATACAAGAAGCAAGAGCTTTGGAAGAGCCTGTTTCCAGATGTTCGAGGAAATCTATCACTTCGGGATCAGTCCAAGGTTCTCCGAAAGGAGGTTCATCACCGGAAACCCACCCTAGATGACCACCAGTTGGTGTCACCATGAGCAAACAAGTTGAATTTGCGAGGTTTGATTGGCGGGGGTGGTGAGACGAGTTGTTTATTGATCTGGTCAGATTAAGACCTGAAATGAATAAACGAATTCTCATTTGCTGAACTTTTGTCTTCTTGTTTATGTGTTTATACGGAATCACAAGCACAAAGATGTCTTTACATATTCTCGCCAGAAAAATTTAGACCGGGACACTCTGATCAATAATCTATTAGCAGTAATATTCTGAAGAAGACACCAAACTTTGATTAAGATGAAACAAAAATACAACATCAAGCCGCTAAACACATAATTAAAAAAACAGTTTTTTGTAACCTTAATAGAGGAATGAAAATTATCCGAAGTTTCATCCGTTAACTTTCTCTAAATGCTTGTGCTTCTCTTCATCTGTCATGAAAGCTGTGATCGGAAAAGACTTCCCAATTCCCATCGGAGTCTTGAAATAAATCTTGTTGCTCGACGGGTTTTCCATGCTCATCTCAGTTATTGGCACCCAGAGCAAGAGCTGTTTGCTCTTAACTCCCGTCATTTTCTTCATCTTGAATTTCTCGACGTAAGCAGTGACTTCCGCAGCATAACTTACGCGACTATTGGTCCCGGCAAAGAAATGCTCATACGGAGCCTTTTGCTTCATCCAAACAAACCCAGTTTCCCTTACTCTTCCGCACTCTTCAAGATCTTGCAGAGGAAGAACTCCTTTTGGGAATCCTAGCTCTTCGAGGAGTTCAATAGAGTGGCGATAGCATTCCTCAGCACCGTACACAATCTCTGCACCAGCGCGCTCGTTTTCCCTTTCCCTTTCCTTGATGCTCGACATTCTAAGTGGGTAGTAAATTACTTCAAAGAGAAATCTGCAATGCTTTGAGGTTGCAGAACCGATAATTATACAGCAAGAGAAATGAAGGAACCGGTAAAAGTTGGTCGCCGTGGGTTGAGCTGAAATTGCATACTCGGTAAAGTAGTTCACCTAATTAAATCAATATAAGAAAAATATCAATTAACACCCTAACTTGTAGCGTAATTATTATTTATAGTTTTACAGTTTAAAAAAATTTCAATCATTCCCATTCGTGCGTCACGCGATAACTTTCGGTCTCAGGCCCAAAACAAGGCCCAGGTATGAAATTTTACCTCAGAAAACCATTTGCCCATTACTCAACCAGCATGTAGTAAATGCCCCCACCCAATGCTCACTTGACGTGACGCCTCTTTTACATGCACCTCTTTCAGGCTGGGTTACATGCAACTAAAGGTGTTAATGAGTCGAGCCAATTTGGATTAGACCCGTTACAAACTCAGATTGAGGCA
The DNA here is from genome assembly GCA_019650275.1 of Xylocarpus granatum. Classification (NCBI taxonomy): domain Eukaryota; kingdom Viridiplantae; phylum Streptophyta; class Magnoliopsida; order Sapindales; family Meliaceae; genus Xylocarpus; species Xylocarpus granatum. The sequence goes on from BNST01000929.1 coordinate 295,484, forward strand.
CCTCCTGAGCTTGGGCTTTCAGCTTTTATTTATTTTTATTAATTTTTAAATTAAAAATGATTTTATGGACGGTGCCAAACTAATCCATCGTCGTATTGAACTTTATCTACTTTTTAACGAATCGAACCGGCCCATTGCATGCTACTGTACTGTAGTGCTGCCCCGTGATTGAAGAGAACAAACGATTGACTTTTCCTTCTCTTGACTTTTTCTTTTTCTTTTCTGTTTTTTAAGTTAAAAATTCAAGAAAATAATCTTTAATATTATTTTTTATTATCATAAATTATTTTTTAAAAATTTAGTTTCAAGGATTATTTAAATATTTATAATACAACAAGATGCCAACAAATATTTATTATTAAATAAAAATGCAATAAGAAATTTTACAAATTATACGTAAATAAATACGCGGAACACTCGAACTCCATTAATTTTGAAAAAGGAGGAAAAAAGAAAAGTTTAGATGGGCCTGCTAAAAAATGAACTTTAGGTGAAATTAGGGTCAAATGGGCCTAAGTCGAGACCAAAGTCAGCGGACGGGATTTACATTGCTTTCTTACAAGAGAGATACAGAAACGAGGAGAGAGAGAGAGAGACAGAGGAAGGGGGTGGTTGTGGGGAGAGATTGGCATACGAGAATAATAAGATAGTATTTTGGTTGCTCGCCGTAATGTCTCGGTTTCATGGAAAGAGAGTAACGGGGCTCTAAAAAAGCAAAGCTAAGGG
>BNST01000930.1:0-11767 GCA_019650275.1 Xylocarpus granatum
ATCAGAAGAGTCGCAGAATAACCGCAAGAGTGCCGGGGAGCACCGAAGGGTTATTGGAAGCTATTCTAGAGGAGAGAGAGAGAGAGAGAGAAGAGGGGGTTTTTGTTTTTTGTCTAAAATGTTGTTCTTAGTTCTTTCTTCTTAAGTTATAAGACTTTCTGGACTTTCAACGTACACCTAGGTCTTACCAGAGCTTCTGTCGAGCCTGCCTAGTACTTCGGCTTCCAGTCCTTTCAGTCTTTAAACATAATAAAAAGAATTCTAAACAACAATCCTAGATTTAAAAGTTTTTCCTCTGATACCAATTGAGGATTGGTATCAGGAGAGGATTATTCTTTTCAAAGTTTTGCTCTGATACCAATTGAGGGGGCGAGGTACGGAATTAGTAAAATTTTATAATAAGATAAATTCTAGTAAACTAAGTACCAATAGATGGACAAAATTTATAGACTATTTAAAAATAACAGGAGTAGAATGTAAAATAGAACATATTTAGGGGGCGAGGTACGGAATCAGAAGAGCCGCAGAATAACCGCAAGAGTGCCGGGGAGCACCGAGGGGTTATTGGAAGCTATTCTGGAGGAGAGAGAGAGAGAGAGAGAAGAAGGGGTTTTGTTTTTTTTTAATCCATTTCACTCGTTTGATCCTACAACCTAGCACTATTTCTGATGAATAGCTGTCTACCCTAACATACTAACGACTACTATGCACAATTAATTTCTACAAAATGCTAAATTAACCAGAGTTTCTTAAAGAACCAACCACCGGAGTTTCTACGGCGTTGGGGATTTTGGAATAAGACTGTTAAGAGAGGGACTCTCTATCTTAACAGAATATGTTGAAAGATTAAAGAAATATTTACCTTGGAACTCTGAAAGGCTGATTTTTAGAGAGAGGAGGAGAGGAATTCTAGAAAACTTGAAGTGGGTTGTAAACGGTCTACCTTCATTGAATAAGTAAAGGGTTTATATACAACCTAAAAAGCTAACTCATGGTTAAAATAACCATGGTTACTTTCTAAAAAGAAAACTCTAGTTACAAAAAGTAACCTAACCCATGGTTAAATAAAACCATGGTTTACAAAAAGAAACTATAGTTAACAAAAGTAAACTAACTCATGGTTAGATAGAACCATGATTACTAAAAAGCAACAAAGTAAAAAAATAAAAATAAAAGAATCTGGTGGCAGCTTTGTCGGATAGCTTGTCAGTCTGAATACTTCTTTCTTGGCAATCTATTCTTCATTGGAGTCCAAAGAGGTGTCATCATCAGAGGAGAAAATGAGCTCAGGAAGAATGTGATGATCTCCAAAGCTCTTAACATTTAGATGAGCTCTGATGTTTAGAAAGTGGTCTTCCATACTTGGACTCTCATGGATCTGGCCCAAAAAAGGAACATAGATGTTGAAGTGATTTGTTTTAGTGAACACCTTCATTCTACTATCTTCCATATGCATGACATATTGATGGGTCCACGTCTTCATTTTTTGGGCTGATAAAAATAAATTCCTGAAATGGCTGATATTTTCTTCAGTAGATGAAGTAGTTTCTTCAGCCAGAATTCTGCTCCACTGGGAATTTATTTTTATATTAAAGGGTTTTGAGAAAGGATATGCATCGATCATTATTTTCATTTTTGCTTCCTCAAGATATCCCGTATTATAACTAGCTGGGATAGAAGATATTTGGAGATTCAAAAATCCTTCTTTTCCCACCTGATTTCTTTCAAAATATTCATACAGGATATGTACCAACCTCCAAGAGAGTGGTTCAACAAACCTTTTTATCTGTAAAGGATTAGTAACCACTAATCTTGCTAAAAATCCCATTTCAAAAAGCCTTTGTAAAGAATAAGGAGTCATAGTATCACTCCATTTTTCAAGATGGGCTGTAGCTTTAAAGAGGATTAGGCCTTTGCTACATATACAAGCTCCAGGAATATCATGATCTTTAGTTTTATAGTAAAAACTTATAATTCCCATTCCTGGTGGGCCTTGTTCATTGGTAGCAACTATTCTAAGGAAGTCTTGGGCTCTTACTAATTCATCTCTTTTTTCTTTCAGAACCCATCCAAGAACCTTCTTTTCAGCTGGAGTATTGAAAATAGGTTCTAATAGTTTTTTCTTTGCAAACCTTTCCTTATTTTCTTGTTGCCAAGTATCAATTTCCTTTTTCATCTCTCTCTCTATATTCTTTTTCTCACTGAGCCCCTTTTTGATTTTTTCAATTTCTTGCTCTAGCTCACTTATTTTTTCATTTTTCTCACTCAATTGCTTTTGTAAAAAATTTATTTTCTCTTTTAGAGTGGAAACTTTTTGAGAAAAAGGAGAAGACCTTAAAGAAGATCTCAAATATTGCTCTTCCTGATTTTTTAACTCAAAATAACAGCATAGAGCGTGCATAATGTCAGGCTTTAATCTGGGGTTAAAATGCCACAGATTATCAACAAGACATTTTTGCTTGGGCTTTAACTGGGCTTTAGAATCAAAAGAGAGATTTATTCCAGTGGGGAACACTTTCAGTGTATAGGGTCCAAAGAAAAAGGAATTTGGGCTTTGTGGGCTTTGTGAAGTACCTGCCATTGCTGCAAAGAATCAATAATAAAAGAATAGGTTAGTTCTATAAATCTTTTCTACAATGTCTATATTTCTACATATGCATGAACAATTATGTTGGTGGGCTTAGTGGGCTCCTGACTTACGTCGGTATCCACAACAAAATTGAATTTTGTACAATGCCACCATGCATGGATGCATATTAACTTTCTACATGAAATTACATTTCTACATGCAATTTACAGAAATAACAATTTTAATCAAAAGTATCATTATTAATTATTCTACATAATTTATCTGCTAAAAACTTTCACAAATATCAAAATATCTTTTTAAATGTTGTATATGCTGTGCTATATTATCACTAAATATTAATATATCATCTATATAACAAATTATAAAATCATCTAATTGCCTAAATATATTATCCATTTTTCTCTGAAATATACTAGGAGCATTTTTTAGTCCAAAAGGCATTACTAACCATTCATATTGTCCTAAGGGTGAAGTAAATGCTGTCCATTCTATACTATCTGGATGCATTGCTACTTGATGGAATCCTGATTTTAAATCAAACTTGCTATATATTTCCTTATCTTTTATTTTTAGTAATAAATAATCTATGCCTGGTAAAGTGTACTGATCTTTATAAGTATTATCATTTAATCTTTTATAATTAAAAACCATTCTACTTTTACCTCTAATTATCTCACTATGTTTTTGTACTATAAAAGCTGCAGTTCTATGTCTACTGTTAGAATGTCTAATTAATTTTCCTTTTAATAATTCTTCTATGTGTTTGGTATATTCTGCTTTGGTTCTAGGATCTGGTATTATGGGTTTATCTTGTATAGTAAGATCCGGATTTATTATTTCTAATTTACAAGTAATTTTATTCCTATTCCATAATGCTAAAGGATTATCTCCTATTATTGATAAATCTTCTAATCTTTTCATTAATAGTTCTAAATATGTTCTATAATTTGTTTCTAATTTACCATAATTGTACAATATTACATCTGTTTCGAATAATTCTTCTATTTTCTTGCTTATTACACTCTTCCTGTTCTTCAAAAATTTTAATATCTACTGGTCTACTTATGGGTGATGTATCTATGGTTTCTGTTTTCTTAAAAAATGTTACTTTCCTATTTTCTACAGTTATTCCTCCCTGCATACTATAAATAAAATTCATTCCTATTATTAACTGAGTTCTATCATGAATCTGTAATGGTAAAACATAACAAAATGGTAATAAATATTTCTGAGTCTTAAAAATTAAGTAACTTCTTGTCTTTACTTTTAAAAAACTTTCTGTTACACTAGAAATTATGTTCCTAATTTAGGAAAATTAACAGGACCTTTTTATAATAAATTAAAAATAGGAGGAGAAATTAGGTTTAATAATGAAGATAAAAAATTACTTAGACAGATAAAAAATATAATAAAAAACTTACCAGATTTAGAATTACCCCCAAAGGACGGTTATATAATAATAGAAACAGATGGTAGTTTAGAAGGATGGGAAGGAATTTTAAAATGGAAGCCTAATAAAGAAGACCGACGTAACCTAGAAAAATTAAGTAGATATACTAGTGGAAAATATAAGACTAAAGTAACTAGTATAGATGCAAAAATATTAGCATGTATAAATACCCTAGAAAAATTTAAAATTTTTGTATTTGATAAATTAGAATATACCTTAAGAACTGATTGTTTTTTGTCTAAAATGTTATTCTTAGTTCTTTCTTCTTAAGTTATAAGACTTTCTGGACTTTCAACGTACACCTAGGTCTTACCATGCTTCCGAGCTTCTGCCGAGCCTGCCTAGTACTTCGGCTTCCAGTCCTTTCAGTCTTTAAACTTAATAAAAAGAATTCTAAACAACAATCCTAGATTTAAAAGTTTTTGCTCTGATACCAATTGAGGATTGGTATCAGGAGAGGATTATTCTTTTCAAAGTTTTGCTCTGATACCAATTGAGGGGGCAGCTTTATAAATCTAATTTTCTTTTAGTGTAAAAGAAAAAGAATAAATAATAGTACTCTGGAGTATTGAAAATAGGTTCCAATAACTTTTTCTTTGCAAACCTTTCTTTATTTTCCTGCTGCCAAATACAAATTTCCTTTTTCATCTCTCTTTCTATATTCTTTTTCTCATTGAGCCCTTTTTGGATTTTTTCAATTTCTTTTTCAAGCTCACTTATTTTTTCATTTTTCTCACTCAATTGTTTTTGTAAAAAATTTATTTTTTCTTTTAGAGTGGAAACTTTTTAAGAAAAAGGAGAAGAGCCCAAAGAAGATTTCATATATTGCTCTTCCTGATTTTTTAACTCAAAATAACAACATAGAGCATGAATAATGTCGGGCTTTAATCTGGGGTTAAAATGCCACAAATTATCTACCAGACATTTTTGTTTGGGCTTTAACTGGGCTTTGGCCTCAAAAGAGAGATTTGTTCCAGTGGGGAACACTTTCAGTGTATAGGGTTCAAAGAAAAAGGAATTTGGGCTTTGTGAAGTACCTGCCATTGCTGCAAAGAATCAATAATAAAAGAATGGGTTAGTGCTACAAAATTTTTCTACAATGTCTATATTTCTACATATGCATGAACAATTATGTTGGTGGACTTAATGGACTCCTGACTTACGTCGGTATCCACAACAAAATTGAATTCTGTACAATGCCACCATATATGAATGCAAATTAACTTTCTACATTGTTACTTTCTACATGGAATTACATTTCTACAATGCAATTTACAGGGCTAACAATTTTAATTGTTCTTCAAAATTAAGTTGATTATCTATTTCTTCATTATTATCACATATACTTAATACATCACTATCATTACTATTTTCACTACCATTTATACTAATGATATCAAATTCATCTTCTAATTCTAAGTCCTTATATACTGTCATTCTTTCTAGATCTCCTTTTTTACTTCAACATTCTTTAGCATAATGACCAAATTGACCACATATAAAACATTTACATTTTCTAATAGGTGGTTTTTTTACTTTTAAATTTACTAACATGATTTTTCCTAGGTATACCTTTTCTATAATTAGTAGCTTTCCTAAAGTATTTCTTTCTTTTTATTTCTAATTCTTCTTCTATTTCTAAGTCATTTTCCTGTACTTTTTGTTTTAATTTATTTTCCTTTTCTAAATCTATTATTCTTTGTTCTAGTCTACGTACCTCTAAGTCTTTTTCTAACCTTAATTCTGATAATTCCTTCTATAATTTTTCTAACCTACTCATTTTTTCTTTTAAGTATTTATTTTCTAATTTTATGAATTCTATATCCTTTTCTTCATTTTTATTTTCTTTTACTTCTTTTTTAACCTCATCACCGTATTCTATTATTTCTCCAAATCTTGCTATATCCATAGGGCAACATACTAGCTCACAGTTTTTACATTTCTTACAATTTTTTACTATTATCATATTGCAATAAAAACACTTTTCTCTATAAGTATTATTCCAACTATGTTTACATTCTTTACAATCTAAAGGTAATTGTTTTTCTATTAACCAATTCATGCTGGTTCAATTCTATTAAAACAGATAATTTCTTATCTAAATTTTTTACTTTTAATTCTATCTGGTCTAATTTTTCTAATATAGTATTTTCTATTTTTCTATTTTTCTATTTGTGTTACTACTTTGTCCTTTTTCTAAGTTATTCTGAATTATTCTCATATTTTCTATTAAACTATCTATTTTCATTCTTTGTTTTTGTAAGATATTTAAATATGACATAAATATTATATTTTGTGACTGACTAATTGCTAATTGGTTGTGTAGTATGTGGTAACTAACATCAGAAATAGTATTCAGCTGTGGATTATCCGAGTGAAATTTATGCTTAAAATTTTCACAAGAAAAACAAACTATGTTCAAGTTATCTACAGACCTCTTCCTATGGTATCTTCCTCCTGTATCTAAATCTAAGTAATCAAGCCTATGAAGTACCTCTTCTTCCTTACTGGTCATTATATCAGGTTAATAGACTTCGCAAGTTTTCGCCTACACCTAGGTCTTATCAGCCTCCAAGCTTCTGCCTAGTACTTCAGCTTACCTCTTTAAGAGTTTTCTCAACCTAATACAAGTTTTCAGGATGATTTGCATAATCATAAAGGCTTAATACTTATACTTAAATCTTTTTTACTATTACTCTTTCTTCTAAAGTTATTAGACTCTCTGGATTTTCAACGTACACCTAGGTCTTACCATGCTTCCGAGCTTCTGCCGAGCCTGCCTAGTACTTCGGCTTCCAATCCTTTAAGTCTTTTAACAAAATAAAAAGAGTTTCTAGTAAATGTTTTTCTCTTAGACTGTTGTTCTTATGCTTTCTTCTTAAGCTATTAGACTCTCTGGACTTTCAACGTACACCTAGGTCTTACCATGCTTCCGAGCTTTTGCTGAGCTTGCCTAGTACTTCGGCTTTCCAGTCCTTTAAGTCTTCTAACTAAATAAAGAAAGTTTCTAAACAACAATCTTAGATTTTAAGTTTTTGCTCTGATACCAATTTAGGATTGGTATCAGGAGAGGATTATTCTTTTAGAGTTTTGCTCTGATAACAATTTTGGGGCGAGGTACAGAATCAGAAGAGCCGCAGAATAACCGCCAGAGTGCAGGGGAGCACAAAGGAATTATTGGAAGCTATTCTAGAGGAGAGAGAGAAGAGGGGTGGTTTTTTTTTAATTCATTTAACTCATTTAATCCTACAACCTAGCACTATTTCTGATGAATAGCTATTTACCCTAACATACTAACAACTACTGTACACAATTAATTTCTACAAAATAATAAATTTACCAAAGTTATTTAAAGAACCAACCACCGGAGTTTCTACGGCGTTGGGGATTTCGGAATAAGACTGTTAAGAGAGGGACTCTCTATCTTAACAGAATATGTTGAGAGATTAAGAAAATAATTACCTTTAAACTCTGAAGGCTGAGAGAATTTTTGGGATAGATTAGAAGTAGAGAGATTTTTGGTGCTTGAATCGTTCTGCCTTCATTGATCAACTAAAGGGTTTATATACAACCTAATAGCTAACTCATGGTTAAAATAACCATGGTTACTTTCTAAAAAAGAAAACTCTAGTTACAAAAAGTAACCTAACTCATGGTTAAATAAAACCATGATTTACAAAAAGAAACTATAGTTAACAAAAAGCAAACTAACTCATGGTTAGATAGAACCATGGTTGGTAAAAAGAAACTATGGTTACAAAAAGAAAACAAAACTACAAAAAGTAAAGGAATCTGGTGGCAGCTTTGTCGGGCGGCTTGTCTGAGCATCTTTCATTCATCATCCAAGTCAATTAAATCATCATCAGAAGATATCCCATCCATTTCTGATAATATCTGAAAATCTCCAAAGCTTTTAATTTCAAGATGGGCTCTGATGGAATGGAGGTGGTCTTCAATACTTGGATCTTCATGGATTTGGCCCAAGTAAGGTGTATAGATTGTGAAATTCCTGTATCTGGTAAACACCTTCATCTTACTATCCTCCATGTGCATAGGATAGTCATGGGTCCAAGTTCTGGCTTTCTAAGTGGACAGCAGTAGATTTCTGACATTAATTATATTCATCATTACAGATGAGTCAGATTCTTCAATCCATTCCTTCCATTGAGCTTTTGTCCTCAAACAAGTGGGCTCAGAAAATGGGAACGCATCTATTAATATTTCCATCTTGGCTCCTTCAGGATATCCTGTAGTGTAGCTGGCTGGTATAGAAAATATTCTAAGATCTATAAATCCTTGTCCCCCAATACAATTACCAACCTTTTTATGCTCATAATAAGCATGCAGGATGTAAGACAACTTCCAGGACAATGGTTCTATGAATTTCTTTATCTGTGACTGCTGAGTAACCACTATCCTTGTGATGAATCCCATTTCGAACAGCTGCTGTAAAGAAAAAGGGGTAGCAGAGTCTTTCCAATGTTCCAAATGGGCTGTTGCCTTAAATAGAACCAATCCCTTAGAACAGACACATATATTGGGCATGTCATGGTCCTGGGCTTTGTAATGAATAGCTGCCAAGCCCATTCCTGGTGGATATGGCCCATTTAATGCTATGTGCCTCATGAATTCTTGGGCATTTATCATTTCTGTCATCTTGTCTGCTAATACATACCCAAGTACTTTTCTTTTTGCGGGAGTATTAAAGATGGGCTCTAGTAATTTCTTTTTTGAAAATCTTTCTGTGTTCTCTTTTTGCCAGACTTCAACTTCCTTTTTCAATTCTTTTTCTTTTTCTTTTCTCTCATTGAGCTCTTTTTGTATTGATTCAATTTTTTGTTCAAGCTCTTTTATTTTTTCCTTTTTTCCACTCACATATGCTTTTAAGAGATTTATTTCTTTTTGCATCATAAAAGGTGTTTGGGGAGTGAGAGGATTAGGAGAGGCCAGAAGCATGGATCTCAACTTTTCTTCTTGATTCTTAAAATCAAGATAACAACAAAGGGCATGAAGCATATCTGGTTTTAATCTGGGGTTAAAATTCCACAGATTATCCACAAGACATTTTTGCTCAGGCTTTAACTGGGCTTTGGCCTTAAAAGAGAGATTTGTTCCAGTGGGGAACACTTTCAGTGTATAGGGTCCAAAGAAAAAGGAATTTGGGCTTTGTGGGCTTTGTGAAGTACCTGCCATTGCTGCAAAGAATAAATAATAAAAGAATGGGTTAGTGCTACAAAATTTTTCTACAATGTCTATATTTCTACATATGCATGAACAATTATGTTGGTGGGACTTAGTGGACTCCTGACTTACGTCGGTATCCACAACAAAATTGAATTCTGTACAATGCCACCATGTATGGATGCAAATTAACTTTCTACATTGTTACTTTCTACATGGAATTACATTTCTACAATGCAATTTACAGGGCTAACAATTTTAATTGTTCTTCAAAATTAAGTTGATTATCTATTTCTTCATTATTATCACATATACTTAATACATCACTATCATTACTATTTTCACTACCATTTATACTAATGATATCAAATTCATTTTCTAATAGGTGGTTTTTTACTTTAAATTTACTAACATGATTTTTCCTAGGTATACCTTTTCTATAATTAGTAGCTTTCCTAAAGTATTTCTTTCTTTTATCTTGTTTATATATACCTGGAATATACACATTTTTACAATAATTGTAACTTTTTACCCGTCTAGCTATTTCATTTACTATGCATTGATTTTTTAGATATTCAAATGTAAAAATAATCCTAGGAGCTATGCCTATCTGAAATGTACTACCATATTTCTTATTCCATTCTTCTACTAAAATTGTATTAAAAGGAGGTGGTAATTTTAGAAAATATTTACTACTTAATTGTCCATTTGCATAAAAGGTGTTTGAGGAGTGAGAGGATTAGGAGAAGCCAAAAGCATGGACCTTAGGTTTTCTTCTTAGATTTTGAAATTCAAGATAGCAACACAAAGTATGAATAGTATCTGGTTTGGACCTTGGATTATAATTCCATAGGTTGTCTACCAAACACTTTTTGTTCTATAGTTTTAAGTGGGCTTTTGGTACTTTTATAAAAGAAAAGATTAGTTCTAGGAAGGGAAGTCTTTAGTGTGTAAGCGCACCAAAGACAAAAACGGAAATATGGGTTTTGTGAGGTTCCTGCCATTGCTGCCAAAGGAAATAAAATAGTTAGCTTTACAATCGTTCTATAGTGATTACTCTTTCTATAAGGAATATTGTTAGTGGGGCCTTGAGTGGCTCCTACACTTGCGTTGGATACCCACAACAAAATGATATTTTGTCAAAAGCCACATATAGAGCATGGATGCAGACAATTATTCTGTAATGCAAGTTACTTTCTTACAGAAAAAGTTACAGAATTATCTTACAATGCCCAGTAATAAATGGAATACATTTTTAAGTATTTATAGGATCAATTATTTTTGATTCTAGTAATTATATCTGCAAGAAAATTCTCATTCGCTTTTACATGGTCTATTTTACATTTTACCCCCGTAATTTTTAAGTAAATATATAATTTTATCCATCTATTAGTACTTAAATTACTGAAGATTTTATTTTGTGATAGAACTTACCCATTGCATTACAATCTGTTCTAAGAGTATATTCTAATTTATCAAAGATAAATTATCACTTAAATTATGTTCATAAATGAACTACTATTCATACATGGCTAATATCTCGCATCTATATTGTTATTCTAGTTCCTATCACTTTCAGATAGATTATATCTGCTAAATTTTTCTAGACGTCTGGGGTCCTCCTGTTTGGTTTCCATTTTAATATTCCTTCCCATCCTTCTAAACTACTATCAGTTTCTATTATTATGTAACTGTTTTTTGGAGGTAATTCTAAATCTGATAAATTTATGTATCGGTTTTTTATTTGTATTTAATAATTTTTTTAATCTTCATTATTAATCTAATTTTTTCTCACTTACTTTCATTTATGTGTAAAAGGGTCCTGTTAATTTTCCTATATTAGGAACATAATTTCTAATATAATTAATAGTCGCTAAAACTTTTAATTCTTGTCTTAGTATTTATATCTCTTCATTAGCATCTATAATCTTTTTAATTATAATGGGTTGCAATTTAATTATTCCTCTTCCTATTTCTAATCCTAAAAATTCTATTCTTGACTGACCTAATTTTAATTTGGTCTTAGATAATATTAGTCTTTCTTTTTCACAAATTTTGTAACAAAATTCTTCTTTAAAATGATGAATAATGTTGTGATATATAATTGTCACTCAATATTAGAATGTCATCTATATAACATACTCATAAATTCGTCTAACTGCCTTAATATATTATCCATTTCTTCTTTGACAATATACTAGGAGCATTCTTTAATCCGAAAGGCATAACTAACCACTCATACTGTCCTCTAAATGGTGAAGCGAATGTTGTCCATTCTATACTATCATCGGATGTCATAGCTACTTGATGGATATCCTGCATATTTTAATCAACCTACTACATTTATTCTTTCTTCTATCATTTTATCTGTTAATAACAAAGTAATCTATTCCTGTGTAATGTATACTGATCTCTTTAAGTTTATAGCTGACCACCCTCCTCAATCATTTAGTCTTTATAATCTGAATATCATTCTACTTTTTCTCTAACTATTTCACTATGCTTTTGTACTATAAAAGCTGTTGTTCTGTGTCTACTCTTGGAGT